>JAHHUM010001158.1:600000-834099 GCA_036173005.1 Crenichthys baileyi | reverse complement strand
ACCACATTGTTTTTTAAGTCCTGATATAAAAACTCCTAGACTTGAAAATGGCTTAACTTTTCTTTCTACCATTTCATATAAATCATAAACCGGCATAGCACTGAGCTAGTTAGATATGTCTTATCCAACAGAGAATCCACTATTTCACACTAATGTCATATTCGTTCTGAAGTTAGAAGCCAGTTTTCATAATGTCTACGGTCTTATTTTTAGCTAATCCTGCAGAAACATGTTCTGAATAAACAAACCTGGAGCTCACGTTCCCTGAGCCCTTGCAAAATGGTTTGCGCCTCTTCCAATTCTGATCTGCACACTTAGGGTGTCCAATCACAGCTGCAACATTGATATACCATGGTTATTATTGTTCCTATTTGCGGTTGACTTATCAGTCCGTAGGAAATTAAATCTACCCATGTTGACAATGCGTGCCGTATTTATGTCAGCAAGCCCCCCAACAAATGCTTCTATCAACACACCCCTGCCAAGCTGAGAATAAAGAATCCCATTATCTTCTATCCTGCAACTCAGTCAGGTGTTATAAATAAAACAGTTGGCACAACATTTGGTTTTTATCTGCTGCTGTTCATTTTTACCCTTAATGCTGGGTCAGACAGACAGATGTGCTGAAAACTGCTAATAAAATAATGGAGCATCTCCCTTTATGGTGTGTATTCTGTACATGTTAACTGTGACATTTTTATAAAAAGAAAATTGGGATATTTTAAAGCTGTTTTTAATTTGTTCAGTGTGTATTGAGGACTGTTGTGCTTGTATCTGTATTTGTCGCTTTTTTAATACAAAAAACATTTTTCTCTAATGGAGATGATTCAATATTCAGTTATAGCTGTATATTTTACAATTACTTTGTCACAAGCTCTTATGTTTCACACATTTCCTACTGTACATATGTATGAACAGAATTTGGGCCATCCTTTTAGTTGTTGCAGGTTTTTCACGCTTTCTAAGGCCGAGTGAATGTTCTCAATATGGATAACTGTAACAAACGGTACTAACCATTACATTACAAGCAAATGTTTAGAAATGACAATTTGACAATCATCTGTCAATGATTCATTAAAAAATAATGAAATAATCCGTTTGACAAGGTTCTTGTGCAATCAGACACTGAAAAGTACTTTTGAACAACTGAAATGGGTGAATACCCTTTTTAGATTAAATAGGCTCATCACATCACACTTTGTGCTCATTTTTAGACAAATCAGAAAAAAACTTGCATTTCAAAGATTTGTCCAGTCCCCTGAAAATGATACAATGTAGCCATTTTTTTATATTTTGTATTTTTTTCTCCTGTTAAACCAACAATTACTGGAACCACTTTCCTGAATGTAATTTACCGGTTAGTCTCTGTATGTTCAATAAAGAATGTATTTATTTTGGACAGGAATGAAATCAAAATGTTTCTTGTTGTCAGTTGAAACACAGGAAGTGTTTTTTTACAACCTGTCCAGAAGATTCCCAGCTGGTTCTGGGGATGTGTCGGCTTCATCTCACCAACCCCTGCATCACATTTTTTACACTGTGAAGTATTATATGGACATTTGTAAAATATTCAGTGCTGTACAATAAAATACAGTTGTGAACTCCTCAGTGCATTCTTTTTCAGAGAACTCCATTTTTCTTTCTGAAGCAAGTTTAGAGCACAATATTTAGATTTCTGAGTCTTTTGCTTTATAAAATGTAGATCATGTGTGCCTTGAAGCTGTTGGCACAACAGATCAAATTAGGCTGCGATAAGGTCACTTAACTTTGGATTTTGAAGCTGAAACAATGTGTTCAGGGATGTGAAAAAGCAGAGATTTAGGTTAATTGATTAGCCTTATTGACACATCTTGACAAATTGAAATAATGCTTTAATTTGCAGATCAAGAAAGCAGATACTTAATTATTAAATCTTTTATTAAAAGTTTGTTTCTTTTATTACTATGAAAGCTATCCTGTCCTTATAGAGATCAGTAGGGTGTTTCCATTGAGATATAAACCGCAATTAAACTGTATAAGAAATCAAAACTACATGCAAAATATTGAAGAAAACATAAAAATACATTGCAGTGGCATAATAAAGGCAAGTAATGAAACGGACTGAAATTAATGATGTGTCAGGTACTAATTTAAATAGAACAAGTAAAAGCAACTCTAAACAAATGGGTTTTTAATCTTTCTGCATTTTTCCTGTTTTCTCATTTCAGATTAGTGGAGCATAAGAACTGAATGCTGCTTCTCTATGTTTGGTTCTGGTTCTGGGGATGCAGAGTAGACTTTTACCAGAAGACCTAGGGGGTCTGGAAGGTTGATACAAAGGCAACAAATCTTTAATGTACTTTGGTGCTAAGCCGTTCAGTGATTTATAGACTAACAGATTCATTTTAAACTCTGTTCTCTGAGGTACTAGGAGCCAATGTTGGGACTTTAGAACTGGGGTGTTGTGCTCTACTTTCTTAGTTCTAGTTAGGATGCGGATAGCAGCGTTCTGGATCAGCTGCAGCTGTCTGATGGACCTTTTAGGCAAACCTGTGAAGACATCGTTGCAGTGATCAATTCACATGGATGTGTTTTTTAAGATCCTGCTGGGACATTAGTCCTTTTAACAGTGGACATGTCTTCTGGTGATAGAAGGCTGGCTTAGTGATTTTTTTTATGTGCCTCTGAAGGTTCAGTTCTGAGTCCATCACTACACCCAGATTTCAGGCCTGATCTGTAATTTCTAGCTGTAGTAACTGAAGCTGAGTGCTGACTCTTGATGGCTCCTCCTTTAGTTAAAAACTTCAGTTTTGTTTTTTATTCAACTGATGAAAATTATGGCACATCCACGTATTGCTTGAATAGGTTCATCACCTGGTGACATTGCATTGCAGAGCTGTGTGTCATCTGCGTAGTTATAGTAACTTATCTTATTGTTTGTTATATCTGAGCTAGGGGGAGCATGTAGATATTAAATATGAGGGGTTCAAAGATGGAACCTTGGGGAACCCCGCAAGTGATTTTGGTCAACTCTGATATAAATTTATCTGTTGACACAAAAAAGTTCCTGTCCTTCAAGTAAAACTCAAACCAGTCAAATGCTTGTACCAGTAAGACTGGCCTAGTTCTCCAGTCGCTCCAGTAATATAACGTGACCAACAGTGTCGAATGCTGCACTGAGGTCCAATAATACCAGCACTGTGGTTCTTCCACAGTCTGCATGATGTCATTGAACACCTTGACAAGGGCAATCTCAGTACTGTGATGAGCATGGATACCTGACTGGAAGACGTCTGGTCATTGTTAAGAAGATATTTTACTGTTGATAAACAGCTTTTTAAATAACCTCCTGATGCACAGGAAATTTGAGATGGGTCTGAAATTTTGCATTAGCAACTTTGTTCCTTTCAACAGTGGTTTGAAAACTGCTGTTTTTCAGGCCTGGGGGAAAAGAACTGACAACATGGATGAGTTTATTATTTGAATCAAATCAGAAGCTATGACATGCAAAACGTCCTTAAAAAAAGCTGTGGGTAAAATGTCCAAACTACAGGAGGATGAGCTTAGCTGATGTTAAGTTTCTTCTAAGTTGTTGTATTTCATTTTGTCAAGATTTGTTTTGGTTGGACATGACGTTGATACTGGACTTGTTTAATGCACAGACCACTCTTATAATCTTCTGAATTTCCTCAAGAAGTTCGCAAATTTATCGCAGGAAGTGGTAGAGTGGAGTTCAGATGCTACAGACAGAGAAGGGCTTGTTCATCTGCTGACCATAGCAAACAAGGTATGAACATTAATGATAATGATACATTTTGTTTATAATGCACTTCTGTTCCACTTTTAATAATCTGTTCCACTTTTAATTTCCTCATTATCACAGAAAAACAGAGTGGAGGGGAATAATTTTGTTCTTCTTCCCCTTCACAACTTGATTTCTTGTTTCAGAGTGTTACTTTTTCTCTTGCGTTGGGGATTAGACAATGCAGCCCCTTGAAAAAAGAAAAGGAAAATTTATTCATAGGGGGGCAGGCTTGGGGGGTTTTAATTAATTTGGACCTTAAAGCACAATGCTAGAAAATTGGAGAGAAAATGGCGTCTAAACAACCCTAGAGGATTCTACTTAATCTGGAAAATAGCCTACTGTTTATAAAAGACACTTCACCAAAGTAGAACAGCTTATTTTCTCATCCTAATAGAGAGAACAAGAAATCCTAGGTTTCTCAAAGGGGCAAAACAAAGGGCATAGCTCTGTTGAGCCATCCATCCCTTAGCTCTCAGCAGTCATGATTTATTTTTTTCCAAAAATAAAATTGATTCTATTAAGAAGAAAAATCTTTGAAAAACACCAAGAGGATTACTTCATCCCAAACAAGGGAAAAATTGGAAAAACTGTAGAACCTGATGTGGTTTTTGGACTGTTTGATCCGGGGGTTTCCGGGGGTTTATCAGAAATATTAGCCCCAAAACCTTCACTTGTATGTTAGACCCAATCCCCCAAATTATTTAAGGAAGTGTTCCCTCTGATTCCCACCCCATTTAGATATGATAATCTATCCTTGGAAATGGATATGTACCACAACTTTTTAAGGTAGCTGTAATAAACCCTTTTTGCTTAAAAAACCTCGCTTGATCGAGATGACTTAAAAATTACAGACCGATATCCAATCTTCCGTTTTTATCTAAAATTTTTTGAAAAATAGTTGCTAATCAAATGTGTGAGCATTTTAAAACAATGACCTGTTTTAAGAGTTTTAGTCAGGTTTCAGAGCTCATCATAGCACTGAAAAGCTCTGCTGAAAGTCATAATGATATTTTTATTGCCTCAGATAATGGACTTGTGTCTGTACTGGTTCTGTTAGATCTCAGTGCTGCATTTGATACAGTCGATCATAAAATTCTCTTAGAAAAGGGGGAATATGCTGTAATGATCAGGGGGAACAGCGCTAGGCTGGTTTAAATTTATTTGTCTGACAGATTCCAGTTTTTTCTGTAAATGATAAATCATCTTTAAACTCCAGGGGGTTTAAATTGTGGAGTACCACAGGGGGTTCAGTACTTGGGGCCAATTCTCTTTACTATATATATGCTTCCAAAAGGTAAAATTATCAGGCAGCATAGAATAAATTTTTACTGTTACGCTGATGAATTCTAAAACTTTACTTTCCATAAATCCTGATGAGCCCAACCATTAGATAGACTACAAGCTTCCTTTAGACATAAAAACTTGGATGACTTTAAATTTTCTGCTTCTAAATTCAGACAAGACAGAAGTTGTCGTCTTTGGGCCGGAGTCTTTAAAAAAGAAACTGCTTAGTCAATCACTTAAACCTGGATGGCATTAAATTGACCTCCGATAATAAAGTAAAAAACCTTGGTGTTATTTTTTGACCAGGACATGTCATTTAAACCCCTTTAAACAGGTTTCTAGGTTTTTCCTTTTTTTCATCTCCGGAACATTCCCAAAATTAAAAATATCCTGTCCCGGAGTTACGCTAAAAAAAACTAGTCCATGCATTTTTTTACTTCAAGCTGGACTATTGTAATTCTTTACTATCAGGATGTCCACAAAATTTCGTTAAAAGCCTTCAGCTGATTAAAAAGTGGAGCAAAGTAGGCTGATGAAAATTAAAAAGAGAGATAAATTTTTCCCCTACTTTGCTTCCTTCATTGGGGCTCCCTGTTAATCCAGAATAGAATTTAAAATTCTCCCCCCACATATAAGCCCTTAATGATTTAGCTCCATCATACATCAGAGATCTGATTGTTCCATACCTTTCCTAACAGAGCACTTCGTTCTCGGGGGGGCCCGGGTTTCGGGGGGTTCCTAGAGTCTCTAAAGTAGAATGGGGGGCAGATCCTTTTTTTATCAGGTCCTCTCCTGTGGAACCAGCTCCCAGTTTTAGTCCGTGAGGCGGACACCCTGTCCTACTTTTAAGGCTAGGCTTTAAAACTTTCCTTTTTTGATAAAGCTTATAGTTAGAGTGGCTTAGGTTATCCTGAGCTATCTTCCTTATTTTAGTTTTCCGTCTCCCTTTTTCCCCTTGTTGGAAAGGAGTAAGGGGAGTCAGGTTTTTGCCTAAACCGCTCAGTTTTTCGGTTGAGGTGAAACAAAAAACCCCCCATATCTGCTACCTGTATGACCCCTCTCTTTTCCAATTGGTTATGGTCAATCTGACGGGAGGGGATCCCCAAAACTTTTTGGGGTTTTTAGTATAACAGTGGCCATCAGTGTGCTCTAGATGGACAAACTGTCTACTTTTTTAAGGCTAGGCTTAAAACTTTCCTTTTTTTAAAACTTATAGTTAGAGTGGCTTAGGTTATCCTGAGCTATCTCTGTAGGTTTGCTCCATAGGCTTAGGCTGCTGGAGGACATAATGACCACTTTCACCCTCTTCGCTACTTCTCACGCTACTCTTCAATTTGTTTATTTGGTGTTTCTCAGCTTTTAACTTTGTTCTCTTTTTTTTCTCTTCCTTAAAACTACACCTGCCTGACACTGTGTCTACTTAAAAAACCTTTCTGGAGAGGGGAATCCCTCTAACTTCTGCTGGGAACAGCTTGGTGCCCCACCCTCAAACCGATGATCCACAGGCCCTGTCCTTCAGTGTTTAACCCTTTTTTCTCTCCTAGACATAGCTACTGACTGAGCTTTTACTGTGACTAACCCCTTGGCTCTCTTCAAACTCTAAACTTGTAAAACTGGCTCAGAGTTTATCTGTTTCCTTCTTTCTAGGGGGAAATGACAAAAAGGAGCTACTCCCCTTTAAAAATTTTTTTTTCCTTCCCATCGAAAGTACTCCTGGATCAGTGCTTCTTTGTTCTCTTTTTGTTCTTCTGCTCTGTTTTCTCTAACCCCCAGATTTGGGTCGTGGCAGATGGCCGGCCCCAAGAAAACCTGGTTCTGCTGGAGGTTTCTTCCTGTTAAAAGGGATTTTTTCCTCTCCACTGTCGCTACATGCATGCTCATATAAGGGATTGCTGCAAGTCCAAAACCAGGGGCTGTCCACTGTTTTCTGTTCATCCGGGAGGAGTGAATGCTGCAAGTCACTGACTGATGCAATCTGCTGGGTTTCCTTTCCTTAGGTAGAAAATTTTTTTTTCCAATTTGAATAAAAACAGAATCTGGCTGCACTGTTCAATGATTAAGATTAATTGGAAAAGTATGTACCTGACTTTTGTGAAGTGCCTTGAGAACAAGTGGTTGTGAATTGGCGCTATATAAATAAACTGAAATTTATTGAATTGAATTGAAAAATTTTCTTCCCAAAAAATCTCAGACTGCTACAATTAAAAAAACATGACAAAAAAAAAACGAGAAAAAAAATATTTATCAGTTAAAAATTTCCCCCAAAAATAATGTCTTAATCCCAACTTTAAAAGAATCCAGACTCTGCACTTTTTTCCCCCCGTGCTGGGGGGGTTATTCCAGGCTGGGGGTGGGCAGGGGCAAAAGGCTCTGTCCCCCAGGTTCTGAGCCTGGTAAGGGGGGCCTGGAGGAGCCGCCGCTGAACCCCTGAAGGTGGTGTGGAGGTTTTAGCTGAATGAGTTCCTGTAGATAAGGGGGGACCATGGCTGTTGATGCATCTATGGGTAAGTAGAAGAATTTTTTTATTGATGCGAAATGAGACTGGGGGCCAGTGGAGGGAGTAAATGATGGGTGTGATATGCTCGTAATTCCCCGGGAAATAAAAAAGGACTTTTGGCCCTTTTAAAAGTATTTGTTGAATTTTTTTGGAGGAGATCCCCGAAAAAAAAAGGGTTCTCTAAAAAACTTTTTTATTTTTCCCTTTCCCCCTCTTTTTTTTTTTTTCTTTTTTTTCTTTATGTGGTCGTCTAAAGAGTTTTTTCCCTGACACCTTTTTTTTTTTGGGGTTATCCCCCCCTGCCTTTGGGGTCCCTTTTGGGGGGTTTTTTTTTCTTTTTTTTTCCCCCCACCTTTCCTTCAAAAAAAAACCTCCCCTTTTTTGGGGGTCAAAAACTTGGGGTTTTTCCCCCACCCCCCCAAAAACTTTTTTAAAAATTTTTTTTTTTTTTTTTCTTTTCCAGTTCTCTGTCTCAGCTTTTTTGCTTTTTTTTTTTCCAAAAAAGGTTTGCAATTTTTTTTTACTTTTTTTTTTTTGAAGCTGAATGAAGGACAAGGAGAAACAGAGTTTAGGACTGAAGAAAAACCATTTTGCTGAAGCAAATAATGACACATTTTGAGGTATTTAGAAAAGAACTTGATCTGAATTTTTGCTGACAAAAGTTTTCCTTACACTCAGAGATGTTCACTTTGGGCCAATCTAACTTTTATAAACATTAGATTCTCATCAAAGTGTTCCACTCCTGAGGCTCCATTGTCTTTCAAAAAAGGAAAGCGGTATAAAGTTTATTTTCCTAAATCTTAGTCAAATGGTAAAATCATAAAACAAATTTATTTTATTATGCCAAGAGCTTTCGAAACATTTTATTAAAATTGTTCCTTCTTTTATGAACCTGTTCTCTTTTATCGCCATCTTTTCACCAATTCATTCCACTTCTGAAGAAATTTGGCCTGCCAAAAATAATAATAATAAACATTTTACAACCCAGTCTTTGTTCTGCACTGAGCATGTGAGACATTAGCACAGTTCTTACTTTAAAACACTTTGAGAGGAAAGGGGGGTTTAGTTGTGGTGTTTAAAATATAGCATAGAGCCCCCATCCTGTACTATATTACAGGTATAAAAACTGTATATATATGGTATGTATGGGGTCACCTTCAGTAAAACGTATCCTTTTTTAATTAGTTTAGTTTATAAAAAATTTCATGGGTATTCAGAAAAATAAAAAAAGTTTAAATAATCAATGGTCCACCTGTGATTAATTGCTTTGATTTATTTCTTAATTATGCTGCAAATTTTTTTTTAAACCCGAGCTGCATGTTTAGAATCAGCACAGAAGATATGAAGAGAAGAGGGAGGCTTACTTTTACCTTTCTACTACGTCTTTACTGAACCAGGAATATTTTCCTGGTTTTTTGAAACAAAACCTGGTTCTGTCTACATGTAGAACTAGACTATAAGATTGGCTGCAGCAAAAGGACCAATGTTTTTATCTGAAGGACCTTTAAAAAGTGTTCAGCTACGTTTGGATTAAATGCTTTTATTTTGACTGAAGTAAAAAACCCAAAATTTTTTTACATTATGGGGAAAAAATCCCGCTAGAAGCTCACAGAGAAGGTTGCTACTGTTTTCTATCACAGCCAAATCATTTAAAAAATTCAACTGTAGCTCAGGGGAAAGTCCCTCATCATGAGGCCCTGAAGATGCTCCTTAGGGTGAACCTCCACCCCATGTATTTTCTGGGTGAATCAGTGATTTCTGTAACTTACAATTAGCCCATTCCCGGGCAGCATTTTTATTTAATCGCTATCTTCTCCTGGGTTTTTACCGCTCTGCGTTCCCTTTTTCCTGAACACCACACCCCCCCAGCCTCCCTCCCTTCCCGTTGGCTCCACGGTTGCTCTGAAATGAGCTCTGTTTTCGGGCGCTCAGTGTAACTTTTTCAGGTAAATGTAGGAGGCAGGTCGACCTGGAGTAAAACTGCTGTTTTGGACTTCTCCAGAATGGAGTTTCCTCTCTGGCTGTTGGGCGCGTAGTTGCACATTCGTGCTGCTGCGAGTGCGCAAATACCTTTTTTGTTATGTCTTCTTCTTTTAACTCATTGTCAGGTTAGGTGGAGCGGGACGTGATTATATGGAACACAATTCAAAAAAATTGGATTATTTTTAAATAAAAATGTGAAGTCCAATACCATTTTGTGGCTGCATATTTTTATTACTTATACATTTCTTCTATCAAGAAGTTCGGGGCTATTCAGAAAACATCCGGGGCTTCCGCCCCGTGAATGAGGACATATTGTGGCCCAACATCAGCTGCCATCAAAAGGTAATTTGTCACCCTAAGCAAAACTGCTTCTGTGCTATGTCCTGAACAAAAACCTGACTGGAACTTTTCAAATAAGTTGCTGTTCTTCAGATGGAGTTGGAGCTGGGAGGAAACAACTTTCTCGAGGACCCTGGACAAAAAAGCAAGGTTGGAAATAGGCCTATAGTTTGCAAGGTCATCTGAATCCAGACTTGGCTTTTTGAGCACAGCGCGGATGATGGGTGCTTCCAGCACAGTTGGAACTTGCGCAGATCGAAGAGAGAGATTAACAAGGTGGGTGATAATTGGACTAACAATGGGAGTCAGCGATTTCAACAAAGCCGTTGGAAGATGGCTGATGAAGCTTTCATTGCCTGCAGGATTTCCTCAGTGTGGTTGCGTAGGACTTCAGTGAACATTGGGAAGGATGGCAGAGTCCCAGATGAAGGTTCCAAGGCAGGGGGAGAAACAAAAGAAGCACCTGTTAAGGAGGAATGGATCTTGCTAACTTTTACTCTGAAAAAGTTAATAAGATGGTTGCATTGCTCCTCAGTTGTATTGTTATGAGGCACCTGTGGCAACAGAGAGTTTATTTTTGAGAAAAGCTGCTTGGGGTGTCCAATATTTTTATCAATAAGGTTGGAATAGAATGTAGAGCGCATATCCTTCAGCAGTTTGGAATATGTCTTGTGGAAATATAACTGCCTTATTATTAGTAGTGTATATAACTGCCTTATTATTAGTAGTGTGGAAATATAACTGCCTTATTATTAGTAGTGTGGAAATATAACTGCCTTATTATTAGTAGCGAAAACTAAGATATATTTGGGACTCTGCAGATTGATTTTTATTAGGAGTTTGAGTAATGCTTTTCATAGTTATAACAAACCTTAACAGTATCATAGAGTCCAGTTTCTACACAATGAGTGTTTATTATACAAGGTTAAAGCTTGCAGGTGTTTTCTGTCTGTATCGTGGGAAGCCGGCAGTGTATTAGGGAGGCATGGTACTCCTCTCCCTGAAGATTCCTGAAGACGCGTGGGAAACAATTCTTTAATCAAATAATGAAATGTATCTCTGTTTCTTTGATACTGTTTCTGGGGAGACATCCACAGACAGAATGATTGTGTATTTGTTCTGCATGGCAGCGTGGGGTATAAAATGTAATGAAACGCAGCCCCCAGTGAGACGGCACACACGGGTTTCCAAGGTATAGCAGTGTAAGTTTGACGTCTCCTTCTCTGAATTCAGATTGGTTTTAATAAACTTGTGGAAACTACAACTGATCTCTGACTGAGGATTGTCCTTTGGGGCGCCAAATAAAACGAGTCGATGAGAGGTGAGGAGAAATGTAGGAGTTAACGGACGGCCAGTAAAGTTTTCCTACCTCGACAGTCTTTTGATGATCATGGAAAGCAAGCTTGTGCACTATGATTCCAGACTTATAATGACGTTCCATGCAGGATTCAGCTAGCCGTTTTCATCTGGCGCAGCTCCTTAGTGAACCAGGGTGCAGAGCGTTTAAAACTGACCACACGTGACCTAACAGGGGTATGGAGGTCAAAAATAGCGCTCAGGGAGGAGTTATAATACATCACTAGTTTATCCACTGTTGCAGGAATTTGAAGAAGGGTACATTGGAGGTCAGTGGTCAAGGTGGTAGGGTCAATGTGTCTCCAAATGATTTGCCGCTTCTGTCTCACAGCAGGTAGTGAAGATGTGAATGCCATCAATACCACCAAGTGGTCAGAAACACCAAGATATAGACTTCCATGTTGTTGATGGAAGCTTTTTCAGTGATGACCAGGTCTAACACATGGCCCCTAGTGTGTGTTGGTACCTTCACGATTTGTTGGGCATAAACAAACTTCTTTTTGAGGCTTCTATGGATGTATTGTGGCCGGCGCAATATACCAGATTGCCTGATAGTTGCAATAGATGGTGGAGCAACGTGTCCATTTAGGCTCAGCAACTGGGAAGCAGTATATTTTAGCATCATGTCGTATGTGTCAGCGTTAACCTCGGGAGCTAACGGTGGCTAGGCATTCAGCAAGATGGTTCATGTTAGTAAGAGCATCAGTTGTCAGGACATCCAGGTCCGCTACTGAGGGCTTCCACACAGGTTTATGACAGCAGGACAGGTCCAGCCAGCCGAGGTATGGACTTAGGTTCAGCCAGCCGGGGGATGGACACTGAGGCTGACGCTGGTAGCAGTGGATCGGATACGTTGCTAAGCCGCCTTGTCAAAGAAACAGTAAGCAGAAACTCTTATCGAAACAATCTACAACAATACGTGAGGAGAAGAAGCTGCGAACAGATCACACCAGCATCCTCTCCTGCCTCCTTTTTCCAAAAATAACTTACTATATACAGGGGTTGGACAATGAAACACCTGGTTTTAGACCACAATAATTTATTAGTATGGTGTAGGGCCTCCTTTTGCGGCCAATACAGCGTCAATTCGTCTTGGGAATGACATATACAAGTCCTGCACAGTGGTCAGAGGGATTTTAAGCCATTCTTCTTGCAGGATAGTGGCCAGGTCACTACGTGATACTGGTGGAGGAAAACGTTTCCTGACTCGCTCCTCCAAAACACCCCAAAGTGGCTCAATAATATTTAGATCTGGTGACTGTGCAGGCCATGGGAGAAGTTCAACTTCACTTTCATGTTCATCAAACCCATCTTTCACCAGTCTTACTGTGTGTATTGGTGCATTGTCATCCTGATACACGACACCGCCTTCAGGATACAATGTTTGAACCATTGGATGCACATGGTCCTCAAGAATGGCTTGGTAGTCTTTGGCAGTGACGCGCCCATCTAGCACAAGTATTGGGCCAAGGGAATGCCATGATATGGCAGCCCAAACCATCACTGATCCACCCCCATGCTTCACTCTGGGCAAGCAACAGTCTGGGTGGTACGCTTCTTTGGGGCTTCTCCACACCGTAACTCTCCCAGATGTGGGGAAAACAGTAAAGGTGGACTCATCAGAGAACAATACATGTTTCACATTGTCCACAGCCCAAGATTTGCGCTCCTTGCACCATTGAAACCAACGTTTGGCATTGGCATGAGTGACCAAAAGTTTGGCTATAGCAGCCCGGCCATGTATATTGACCCTGTGGAGCTCCCGATGGACAGTTCTGGTGGAAACAGGAGAGTTGAGGTGCACATTTAATTCTGCCGTGATTTGGGCAGCCGTGGTTTTATGTTTTTTGGATACAATCCAGGTTAGCACCCGAACATCCCTTTCAGACAGCTTGCTCTTGCGTCCACAGTTAATCCTGTTGGATGTGGTTCGTCCTTCTTGGTGGTATGCTGACATTACCCTGGATACCGTGGCTCTTGATACATCACAAAGACTTGCTGTCTTGGTCACAGATGCGCTGGCAAGACGTGAACCAACAATTTGTCCTCTTTTGAACTCTGGTATGTCACCCATAATGTTGTGTGCATTTCAATATTTTGAGCAAAACTGTGCTCTTACCCTGCTAATTGAACCTTCACACTCTGCTCTTACTGGTGCAATGTGCAATCAATGAAGACTGGCTACCAGGCTGGTCCAATTTAGCCATGAAACCTCCCACACTAAAATGACAGGTGTTTCAGTTTCATTGTCCAACCCCTGTATATCATTATTACATTATTAATGTTTTGTTGATGTTTTCAGAAAATAAAGATTCCCTTGAATTTTTCAGTCAGAAGCTATTCCTGTAAAGTCTCTCTTATATATTTTTTATATTCAATATCAAAATAATACTAAAGAGGTTGTGGCATGTTTACTAGTAATACCCCAGCCAGCATTTAGAAGCAGTTTATTCCATGAAAACATAGATATATTTTTTGTTTAAATTTTTTTTTTTCAGGACATTTTCAAAAACACTGTTAACATTATTGATATGAAAAATCCCAAATGCTTTGTAGCATTCTCCCATTGCAGTTTTAGGAGATTATGTAATTTTAAAATTAGGGAAAGTTTATATTAGAACACAGATGCTGGGAAGCCCCACAGGGCTTATGTCCCAGTACTGAGCTGACCTAAAAAAATGTAATTTTAAGCCCAAATAAAAATCAGCACTCAGAGTGAATAATTAGAGATGGTAAATGAAAAAGCAGTTTTCTGTCAATCCCTTTTTCAAAGTATTTAAAAACTGAAGAATCTGGCATTACATGTCAGAAAATGCAAACCCCACATTTGAGGACAACTAGTAACAAACAATTTTGTATAATTTCATAAACCAATGGCTACTATTAAACTGGTAGGCTGATAACAGTAATTCTCAGGCGTAGTGTTGAATCAAATACTGTATACAGTGATTCATGTTGTCGTTCTTTGGCACAACCAAATGTGTTTATTCCTGAAAATGTGGATTTTACCCCATGTAGAAATCAAAGACTTGATAACTTAGCAGCAACAGAAAACATTTCTTATAATAAGACAATAAACAGCATCAAACACTATATCAGCTAAGCTTCTGTAAAAGTACATTCCTCCATGTGGAGCAATTACAAGTGCCTGCATAAAATGATAACAGGGTTCAAAGATAATTTTAAAAATAGAATTTTTCTTTCATAGTTAAATAGCATTTTAATCTTGAATTTTGTAACTGTATGCATGTTGTATTCTCTACTTTCTCTCCCATATTTACAAAAAGATAAAAATTAGTTTTAGAAGCCCGTCAATTGTTTTTCCTATGATTGATGACTGGTGAGAATGATTTTTTTAGTTCAAGAGTTTTACTATGTAAATAGGCCTCAGATCTGAGCCTAATGTCTTCATATTTTATAAAATTTTTGTGAAATATCATTTGTAAAACAAATGTTGATGGAAAGGCCATGTAGTAAGCTCTACTTCTTTTTCATTCTGTCACTATATTTTGGTGTAATTTATTTTAGCAACATTCATACATTTACAAAACTTAACAGATTAAAATCTTGTTTAACCATGAAAACTAATATTTTTTAATTATCCTTTAGCCCTTAATCATTTTATGCAGCCAGTTGTTATTGCTCCACATGGTTGTAAAATAAATGTTCAAGTACATCCATAAAGCCTCTGTAGTTAAATTATTCTGTATGTACTTAAAAACTGATGAATTTATTTTTATTTTAATTAACATTTTTAAGGTGACATGGCTTTCAAAGGTACGTTGTGCATCTACTATTGTACTCAAATAGTTATTATATGCTGCCAACAGTCTTCTCCCTTCCACTTTATTATCTGGAGCTGTAGTTACAGACCTTAAATAAAACGTGCAGAGTTACTGTATATCAGCACTGAGATGCAAACACGAGTTACATACAAGTTACCCTTTTGCGTGTAATTGTACAATATCATCTGTATACATCTAAGTTAGCGCACTTTAGGAAAGTCATTTATACAGACTTCATAGATTTTATTTAGCAATAAAAAGCTCACTGTCAAGTCAAGAAAGCTACTACAACAGCATCATTTTCTAATTTACCCATGAAGTTTTTACCACTGTCCAGTGCCCAGAGATCCCCACTCTAAAACAAGACAGATTTATATGCCATAACATGTCTAAATGTTGTGGCGCATACTGATCTACACATGCGCAGTTACTGTTGCGTAAACGCAGCAGCGCAGCTCATGACGCTGCTTACGGTCTGAGTTATGAGACGTGTTTTGTAAGGCAGTTTCTACGGTCACTGCTTGTTTGCCGGGCCTTGCATAAGCTTTGGACCGGGTTCGAAGAAAACACAGAACAGCTTCTCTCTGACTGACTCTGAAAGAGGAGCTGCTGTTTGCGGACAGATGATGTTTCCAGCCTGCAGATACGTTTGTAAAGGTAAGTAAGCTAATTTAGTCTGTGGGCAAACGGGCTCCGATTTAGTTTGATATAACTTAAAATAACAAGCAATATAAACTGTGTATTAAATGACCCCTCAGCCATTTTAGATACATTGGTGCATTTAGTCTGTTTTCATTTATTTTGTTAGCGTATTCTTCGAAAAGCTTGACTTAGCAGTTGTGTTTAGCATGCTCAGTTCTGCTAGCGTACAGCTAATGTAGGTGAAAGTTGAAGCGCTTGTTTAGGTCACAGGAAGTGAGAAAAATATCTGCTGTGGATTATAAATATGTTTTGTTTTATCTTTATGAATTAACGTTGTAAAGTTTTCATGTGTATTTTTATTTGGATAACGATGCAAAACTGATGCTTGCACATCTGTTTGACTGCAGTTTGCTAACGACATTAGCTTGTTTTTGGGGAAATAACTTTGTTGGTCTGCGGAGCCTAATGAAGCTCAAAGGTTTTATTCTTTTTTTCATGGACCTGATATCAGACTTCCTCGGAGGATAAAAATCGGCCAATCTCAACCAGGTAAAAGGTCCCATTCCCAACTGTTAGAACTGGTCTGAACTGGGACCTGTTTCCTTTCTTGCAGCGCACAGATGCATCAGAGCATTAACAACATTAAGGACTGACTCTGCAGCCCCTCAACTCTACACTAGTATACACAGGAGGACCTGCTCTTCAGTGTCAACACCCCGCATCACCACACACCACACTATTCATCCTCGGGACAACGATCCAAGATGGGAAGGTAGGGGCTTTCTTTTTCTGTTCCTATCTTAAAGTCAGTTCCTGAAATGTTTTTATTTAAGAGTGAGATAGATAACGACCTTTGACCTAAAGGGAGCTCATGTTTTTTTTTTATACCTTGACCTGCTTTGTGTCATGGGATCGTCATCTGGTCTATAAATGATGTAACCTGATCTATTTAAAGATATCAGAGTGAACTCTGTTTTATTTTCTCCAGTACTGTATAAGGAAGTAGACACAGCAGCTTTTCGTCATTATAGAATGGGTTTTATAGGAGCTATTTGTAGTTTTTGGTGTTTGGTCATAGTTTGGGTCTTTTTATTTAGTTTTGATAATTCTGTTTGGTTTGGTTTAAATGTGAAATGACACTCTGACCTGTATTTTACTCTACCACTGGTGGCGGTTTGGGGGAAATCTATATGGGTTTTAGGGTTAGATGGCATCAGGGGTTAGGGTGTGTGGAGGTCATACGGTTTTTTTACCACTCTGTTGTATACTGGTTTGGCTTCATCATATCCACATATTGACCATAATTGCCACCTTTTTGCATGCTGCCATAAACCGCCACCCTGGATTTTGGATTTCATTCAATACTCAGCTTGTATTCAATAAATGGGAGCATTCCCAAACTTATCTCCCAGTCTGGACATTACCTTGTGAGCGGGTTAGGACCTGGATTCCCCGCACCCAGAAGCGACTAAAAATGGATGGAAGTTGATAGTCTATAGGTATAAAACAAGGCTAGAGATTCAATTCAATTCAATTCAGTTTATTTATATAGCGCCAATTCACAACACATGTCGTCTCAAGGCACTTCACAAAAGTCAGGTACATACATTCCAATTAATCTTAATCATTGAACAGTGCAGTCAGATTCAGTTATTTATTCAAATTGGATAAAAAAATTT
This sequence comes from Crenichthys baileyi, assembly GCA_036173005.1. NCBI lineage: Eukaryota > Metazoa > Chordata > Actinopteri > Cyprinodontiformes > Goodeidae > Crenichthys > Crenichthys baileyi. Next base: position 816,750 of record JAHHUM010001158.1, on the reverse strand, counting down.
TCTACCTAAGGAAAGGAAACCCAGCAGATTGCATCCAGTCAGTGACTTGCAGCATTCACTCCTCCTGGATGAGCATGTAGAGACAGTGGACAGTCACTGGCGTTGACTTAGCAGCAATCCCTCATACTGAGCATGCATGTAGCGACAGTGGAGAGGAAAAACTCCCTTTTAACAGGAAGAAACCTCCAGCAGAACCAGGCTCAGTGTAAGCGGCCATCTGCCACGACCGACTGGGGGTTAGAGAGAACAGAGCAGAGACACAAAGAGAACAAAGAAGCACTGATCCATGAGATGTTTGGTGATAGACAAGAGTTCGTTATGTGTAGTAAGGTTAGGGTTATCAAAGTTTTAAATTATTCTGGTTCCAAAACCACTGACATTTTTTTCATCATACTCATACTCTTCCTATGGTTAAAAGACTTTTTAAATAGGTGCCAGAGAAAGTGTCAGAGAAACTAAAGTTGTTTGTGGTTTTATGTAGCATAGTATACCACATCGTTGCTCTCCCCCGACCCTTTTCTGCACACTGCCTGTCAGCTGGTTTAAACAAGGCTACTTCAATGTACCCTGTCTTAGAAGAAAATAACATTTTGCTGCTTCAGTATATTTGTAGTGATGAAAAGCATGGGCAGTCACGGTGTGTAAACCAAAAAAAGCACCACCCACCACTCTTATTAAGTTACCCCCTGATGTAATTTACAGATCCATACACTAAATATATATACAGTTCAAAGAAAATAAAAATAACTCTTTTATCAGTATATAATTTACAGTTACATTGTAGCAAAGGGGATCTAATATTGACGTAATCAGTTTTGTGGAATAAAGCATTCTTAAGAAAAACTTTATTCTACCTTGATAATCTTATACTGGTCCATAAATATTTGACAAATGTCAATATTAATACTCGTAGATCATGATACTCAGTGCTCCTTTAATAATTAGGTTTGAGTGCCCTAACCCCTTGTTTGTTGGCTGTGATCAACAGAATTGAGGGATTCTACAAAGTTGCAGTTGTGAAGATACCAAGAACCCAACATCCAAATGTTTTCTTCCCTTGGCCCTTGTCAGAGTCTCTGATTTCCACTTGTCTATTTTATTCTGCTTCCAACACACAAAATGTTCCAGCCTCTCCTGAATGTTGTTTCATGTGACCTGAAACGTGGGTCATCATTTTGTGGTGAATGTGTGTGCAACCTTCAGCCTAGTTCCTGCAGCACATAAACCACTTTTCTTATATTGACCAATGACCTTTTATGGTGGCTGATAACATGGAGTGCTTAGTGTTTGTTCTTTCGGACTTCAGTGCAGCCTTTGATACGCTCACTTGGCTGCACTCAGATTAAGTAAAACAAAGCGAAGGAACCGCTGGTATAGCGCTTACTACCATCTTGTCTGCGGAGATAGGATTTGGCATGTTGTTTGGTCCCATGTGGTCTTCATACATCTCTGGTCATTAAGGTGGGTTTTAATGACCGGAGTGAAGTTGGTCCCCCCACCTTCAAATTAAACATTATTGGTGTCAAACATTTGTGCAGCAAAAATTTTAGTTTGTGTTGCTTTTATTTTAAACTTATTAATAAAGGTTTCCGGAGGTCACCAAAGGTCTGGCAACCCCCCACTTTATTCAAATCAAACATAATTGGTGTCAAACATTTGTGCCAAACGTAGCACAGTTGATCTACACCAATTTTCTCTGATATGAAAAAGGTGGAGGCCACTTGACTCAGGTGTTTTAATGTGGTATTCCTGCTCTCAAATGCAGCCGAACCTGGACACAGTCTGGTGTCCAGACGCTGCTGAGGTTGCATCAGGTATATTGAGGCCAAAGTGGCTGAAGAAGAGCAGCAGACTGATGTTCTCCAGTGTAGCAGGTGGTTTATTTACAAAAAGAACAACCAAAAAAAATATGTACAAAAATGACTTAAACTTAAAAGTGGCAAAATAAACATAACTGTACTTAAACCAACCAAAATGAACGTCACATGCACACAGCTACACTGACCTGGTCCTGGTCTTTCCTGATCTGCTTAAAAACACTCATGCCCTTTCAAACACCATTAACTCAAATGGAATCTTCCATCTTACAGGTATATTCCAACATGAGAAATAATCTCAAATCACTGAAGCTACTTCTATCTAGCGACAACCCCGTGTTTAAGGTTGAACAATTATATCCTAACTCTAACACATCAAAACTAACAAACAAAACCCTAAAGTTAACTTAATACTTTAACAGTTTCTTCTCCCCTCTTCACCTGGTACCTCCTATGACATCACTTCCCTGAAACCTCCAAATACAGGAAGTTAGGCCGCCCCTCCTCTTTTAGTTCCTTGAACACAGGTAAGTGGTAAAATCACTAGGCAAATGGTGTTCATCCATTTTACCACACTCCTCAAGTACCTGCAGACTCCCATCTTCATCCCCTCTCACACCAACAAAATGTTGTGTCAACTGTCTCCAACTACTGGAGACCGGTACAGACCTGGCTCTGTTTTGAAGCATGGGTAAAATCAGGTGAAAAATCATGAATCATGAAAATCATAGGTGTGTTGTAAATTTGTTTGCCGTCTTAAATCCAGGTGCACAGGCGTGTAAAGTAACCTCACTAAATGTGCCCCAATTAAATTTTTACAGTGTCGATTGACTTTATTGACTGGCAGTGTTCTTTTACCACTTAATCTGGCTTTATACATACTTTGTGTTTGTTTGCTTATTCGAGAAGGACTCTTATTTTTTTACTGACTAGTCTTCTTAAAACTCCATACTTCATACACTCCTACTCAAACATGAACCTCATCCTTTTGCTCTTTCTCTCATAGGTATCGAAATGGAGAGGTTTGCGGACGAGGCAGATGTTGTGATAGTAGGCGGTGGCCCTGCTGGTCTTTCAGCAGCCATTCGCCTTAAGCAGCTCGCGAATGAACAAGAGAAGGAGCTGCGAGTGTGCCTTGTGGAGAAGGCCCCTCAGATCGGCGCACACACGCTGTCCGGAGCCTGTTTGGAGCCAAGCACCCTCATTGAGCTCTTTCCTGATTGGAAAGAACGAGGAGTAAGTATCTCATTATGTGTTGTGACCCCAAGCTATCAAAATACAATTTATAGTTTAGGAGTAGGTTACGTCAGGGGCTTGTTGTCGTTCTTCTCATTGTTGGCCCTTGGAAAACAAGATTAATCAGAGATGTGGCAAGCAGATTGGTAAAAATCTGCAATTAGAGTAAAATCTTCCAGGTTATGGAACAGAACTACGTTTAGAAATACAACTAAAGAGACATGCACCACATATTAGGACCAGAGGCAGCATAACACTATTTCACTATTATTTCAAAACAGTGACAAAATAACAGCAAGTAGTGGTTGGTGTTATTAAGCGTAAATTCCAGTCTCTTTGAATATTCCATGTGCAGGAAGTAGACTCTTACTACAACTGGGAGAATTCCAAACAATAACCAACATTTGCTAATCCAACACATCTGTAACAGATAGTATTGGACCGTTGAGGTAGTAGTGCGTTGAGCTTCCTGGTTATTGCAACCGGTTAGCTCTCACAGTAGGAAATGGTGCCGTCTCTGATCAGAAGAAAACCCTTAGTTTTAGTTTCTGCTCCAATCACCGATCAGAAAGTAACAAGTAAAATGGTCTGGTTCTGGTCACCGGATGACTTCTCCTTGCTTGTCTAAAATGACTCTTTCCCTGTAGGTCAAGAATTCTCCATTTAGTCTCACACTATAAATACTGTAGTTCAGTGAGTGGTTTTCATATTTGAATTAATGAATCAGCATATGAACTCACGCATTCCTGATATGCTCTATGCTTAATAACGTGTTTTCTTGTGCTAATACTGGCATGCATATAAAACTGTAGAAAATGGATTTAGGAATGGATTTCCTGTATTCCCCAGGCACCCCTGAACACTCCTGTGACAGAAGATGTTTTCAGCATTTTTACAGAGAAGCACAGAATCCCTGTCCCCATATTACCAGGTAAAAGCCTCCTTCAGGCTCCTTCATTAGGAATCGTCTAATGATTCATATTTATGAGGGGTCAGTCCTGTGTGTATAACTATTACTGTGTGTTAAGTTCTGTATAACATTTAGAGGCTCTAAACAGTTTTAAAAGTGGATGTTTCTACCTGCACTGCAGTTCGTGTGCATCTTCTCGATACTATGCAGTTACATGAATGTGCAAAGATAAAATATTCTTTTGTGGTGCACCACATCATGATATTTGACTTAAGTGTTAAGGAGATCTTGGTTCACTTGAAGATATTTTCCACTTGGTGCCATAGAAGGAAAACGGCTTTGAGCTGAGAACATCCTTTCTAGAGGAGTTCTCCGGAACAAAATAATAAAACAGTGTAAAATCCAAAATGATTATATTTGTGTATGATTTATCGGACTGTCTTTAGGACTGCCCATGCAGAACCATGGTAACTACATTGTGAGGCTGGGAAACCTTGTGCGTTGGCTGGGGGAGCAGGCTGAGGAGCTTGGAGTGGAGATTTACCCTGGTTATGCTGCAGCTGAGGTGAGATCGTCAAATTCCTTTGATCAAATTGGATTTACTTATTTTCATCCTAGTTAATGTCTTCAACCCATTTTATTAGGTATCGGCTAAACAGCAAGAACTATGGAAATAAACTATTGTTTATTTCCATAGTTCTTGCTGTTTGTGCTTCTGGGGGTGGAGGGGATTGGCTAGTGGTATTTGTTTGGTCATGTGACTGTGATGGTGATGCAGCGCAGAATGCAGGGTGTTTAACTGAAGCGGATAGCAATGGTCTTTTTGTGTGTCGAAATGGGAGGGAATTTAATTAAATATAAATAATGTCAGTAAATATTGGTTATCGACCATAACAGCAATATTAATATCGGATTCCTTTTTAGTGGCCTTAGGATTGTGTCTCTGCTTTTTGCGGATGATGTGGTCCTATTGGCTTCATCAGCTCGTGATCTACAGCTCTTACTGGAGCAGTTCGCAGCAGAGTGTGAAGCGGCCAGGATGAGAATCAGTGCCTCCAAGTCCGAGGCCATGGTCTTGAGCCGGAAACGGGTAGAGTGCCTCCTCCAAGTCTGGGGGGGGTTCAAGTATCTCGGGGTCTTGTTCACGAATGAGGGAAAAATGGAGCGGGAGATCGGTAGACAGATCGGTGCTGATGCGGGCGCTGTACCGGTCCGTCGTGGTGAAGAGAGAGCTGAGTCAGAAAGCGAAGCTCTCGATTTACCGGTTGATCTACGTTCCTACCTTCACCTATGGTCATGAGCTTTGGGTCGTGACCGAGAGAACGAGATCACGGATACAAGCGGCTGAAATGAGTTTCCTCCGCAGGGTGTCTGGGTCCTGCCTTAGAAATAGGGTGAGAAGCTCGGTCATCCGGGAGGGACTCAGAGTAGAGCCGCTGCTCCTCCACATCGAGAGGAGCCAGTTGATGAGGTGGCTCGGGCATCTATAGCCGATGCCTCCTGGATGCCTCCCTGGTGAGGTGTTCCGGACACTTCCCACTGGGAGGAGGCCCAGAGGAAGACCCAGGACACGCTGGAGGGACTATGTTTCTCGGCTGGCCTGGGAACGCCTTGGGATTCCCCCGGATGAGCTGGCCCGAGTGGCAGGTGAGAGGGAAGTCTGGGTCTCTCTGTTTAGGCTGCTTCCCCCTGCGACCCGTAAGAAGAGACTGAAGGCAGTGGTGTAAACTTATAACTCAAACATATTTACATATTTAAACACCACAGTAAATGGGTTTTGTACATCAATTTATTGGTAGTTAAAGTGTCTTTTTTTTTTTTTTTTTTTTTTTTCCTTTCCTCGTGATCCATAATGTCCCAAAATGCTTGAGAATTGTTTTTTTATGGTACTTCTATGGTACCAAATCTCATACTACTATTTAATTATTAATGTGTATTTAAAATATTTTTTTCAGTTTGTGTAAAACAGATGCTCTGTTAGATAGTGGATTGTTCATTTAAAACTAATCTGTATGGATTAAACCAATCCTTGTTTATAAAAATCGGTATTTTGTATAATCATTTCGCCCTTGGAAAAAACCACAGCTCAAACAAATCCTTAAAACCCCAAATTATTATGACATTTCATACCGATGAGGGAACTCTGGAGCTGTTGATGCAGCTGCCTCTGAATATATTCTATACTTAAATGTACTTTTAGATGATTTATTTTCTAATTTTACACAGCAGCTGTTGTTATTGGCACACTTCATGCAATCCCTCCTACTCAACTGTCATCTGCATAGATAGCATGTCGACTTTATAGGTTCACAGTAAACAAACTCCAGATCAATTATTGGTTTAAAGAAAAGGAAGCTCTGAGTCAATTGCACCATACAGGTTGAAAACATGCAACAATAAAATGTCAAACTTGTGGGGAAATATTCTTTGTTCTGGTGAAACTAAGATAAAACTGAATGGCAGGAAGATGAAAGTATAGAGAAGGCTTGAGATGACTGACCTCAACATGGATGCAGTTAGATGGCATGGGACAGGATGGCTTCCAGATGGCACTCAATCTCTTGTGGTATTTGATCATCTGACAGAAGCAGGCAGAGGAGTTCTGAAGGGACCTACTGTCAGAGTCGGCCAAATTCAGCCGAGTTGATTGAACGACACTCCACCGCTCAGATGGACAGTGATTCAAAGCATACTGTGAGAGCAGCCCAGGAGATTTTGAAGGCAAAGCGGTGGGATGCCCTGTGCTGACTACAAGCTGACAGAGTAGCATTTTACTGTGAAAGAACACAGTAAAGGTGGAGGAAGACCCACAAAGACATGCATGAAGATGGCTTGCTCCAAAAATCTGACAAAGCCTTGCAGAAGTAAAAAAAATTGAACATTTTTGAGACTTTGACAGTTTGAAGACTTCATTTAATATGCTTGCAAAATATTCTGAGCAATAGATTAAATATTTAAACATGACATTAAACATTTTTTTTTACTGGGTACTTTTTTTGAGTTTGAAGTGCTTAAGAGTTTACTTTATAAACTATAAATCAGAAACCTCTCCTTCTCGTCATGTCGGTCGCCTAGATCCAGAGTTGAGTTTGCACCTAAAAACTTCATGTAAATTTATCCTGAAAATGATTTTTGTTTAGACCAAAAAGAATATGTCTAATCCTAACTGTATATACAGACAGTCCTCATCCATTGTGACAGTAACTTTGGTTAACAATGTTTTCCTTCATCAGTATGAAGGCATATCCAGCCTCTCCTTTAAACTGCATTTGGTTATTATCTGCGTTATACTTTCAGGTCTTATTTCACGAGGATGGAAGTGTTAAAGGGATCGCCACTAATGATGTAGGCATTGCCAAGGATGGCTCACCCAAGGTAAAATACCGCGTAAATAGCTAATTTTAATATGGAGTCTCTTGTACGATGTTGGCACCGCAGGATAACTGCCATAGCTTGACATTTCTTCACAAGAATGTACTTTTGTTCGACTTCTTTTACTCTAGATTTATTACATTTCTGTTGTGAAAACATAAGATGTTTGTTAAGCAAAAAAACCTTGAGTCACCACATTTCCTCCCATCTGAGGTCCAAGGAGGCAGATTTTCTGTTACTGTTGTCTTTGAAGCGCAGCTTTCTGAACTCTTTCTTTGAATATTTACTGCCTTTTTAAACACTTTAGGCCCAGTTGTTATCCCTGACCTTTTTCAGCAGAATATGTTTTATTTTCATAATGGAATAGTCCAGAATTGCTCAATAAATTTCTTACCTGCAGTAAATCACTTGTTTTTTTTTTACCTTGATATAACATCCATTAGTTTTGCAGCTGTTTAGCCAGTCAGAGCTGGGCCAGTGCAAAAGAAGAAATCGTTCCTGTTTAAACAGCTCCAGGAGAAACTGTGATGGCAGCTCGTGTTACTGTTTTTTTTACACACCTTTCATTCCTCACGTTTGCATAAGATTGTTGCTTAAATGAAGGTCTATGGTTATTCTGTTTTTTTGTATAGACAGATTCAAACATTAAATACCTTCCAGTTTAATCCCAGTTGTAACTCAATGCAGTGATGATTCATTTATTGTGACAATTAGTAAAAAGTTCTCCTATCTAAGGAAAGCCGGTCGACTGCGTCGAGTCACTAGCTTTGCAGCAATCTTTGCTAATGAGCAAGCATGTGGTAACAGTGGAAAGAAACGAGTCATTTTTAACAGGAACAAAGCTCAGCAGAATCCTGCATGGTGTGAGCCTCATACTCGGGTTTGGTTATTTGGAACAGAGTAGTTTGGCTTTAACAATGACCTTCCTATCTAGTCAGAGTAACAGTTTGATGTAAAACTGTTGTGGTGAAAAGTTGCAAAGAACTGACTTCAGGTTTTTAGATATTTATACACCAGCAAGCATTTGTTGACACAATTTGTACAGTTAGTTCACATTTACTTGTTAGCTTTAAAAAATGCACATATACCAGGATATTATGGTACTTTAATGTTTTTATATCTGTACATTGATTGATTTAGTAGAATGGGAGGCAGATCCTTTAGTTATCAGGCTCCTCTCCTGTGGAACCAGCTCCCAGTTTTAGTCCGTGAGGCGGACACCCTGTCTACTTTTAAGGCTAGGCTTAAAACTTTCCTTTTTGATAAAGCTTATAGTTAGAGTGGCTTAGGTTATCCTGAGCTATCTCTGTAGTTATGCTGCTATAGGCTTAGGCTGCTGGAGGACATAATGACCACTTTCACCCTCTTCGCTACTTTCTCACACTACTCTTCAATTTTGTATTATTTGCTGTTATTTCAGCTTTTAACTTTGTTCTCTCTCTTCTCTTTCCTAGAAGCTACACCTGGCCTGACTCTGTGTCTACCTGTGACAACTATCTGGAGAGGGGCATCGTCCGAGCTTCTGCTGGCAACAACTTGGTGCTCACCCTCTACGATGATCCACATGGCCCTGTCTTTCAGTGTTTAACCCTTTCTCTCTCCTAGACATAGCTACTGACGGAGCTTTTACTGTAACTAACTCTATGTGCTCTCTTTTCAGACTCTAACCTTGAAAACTGGCTCAGAGTTTATCTGTTCTTTCTTTCAAAAGGTGAAACGACTAAAGGAGCTACATCCATTAACATTTAACTTTTCCTTCCCATAGAAAGGACTCCTGGATCAGTGCTTCTTTGTTCTCTTTGTGTCTCTGCTCTGTTCTCTCTAACCCCCAGGGTCGTCGTGGCAGATGGCCGCTCACACTGAGCCTGGTTCTGCTAGAGGTTTCTTCCCTGTTAAAAGGGAGTTTTTCCTCTCCACTGTCGCTACATGCATGCTCAGTATGAGGGATTGCTGCAAAGTCAACGCCAGTGACTGTCCACTGTCTCTACATGCTCATCCAGGAGGAGTGAATGCTGCAAGTCACTGACTGGATGCAATCTGTTGGGTTTCCTTAGATAGAAAAACTTTTTATCCAATTTGAATAAATAACAGAATCTGACTGCACTGTTCAGTGATTTGGATTAATTGTAATGCATGTACCTGACTTTTGTGAAGTGCCTTGAGACGACATGTGTTGTGAATTGGCGCTATATAAATAAACTGAATTGAATTGAATTGAATTGATTCCTAAAGTGTAACTAGCTTAAACTGTACAATACCAGAAAGAGGTCAACTGAAGATTGATCAGATTTTCAGCTTTCATGCCACTTTCTTGTGCTTGGTCTGTCCAGTTTATTTTTTAGGCACCGACTGCGCTGATCTTTCCAAACAGACTAATGCAAAAACCGAAATAAATACACAGGGAGAAGCAGTTGATAATCATAGACTTTGGAGGACCTTCAGATGGTCTGAAGAACTGTAAACACTGTTCCAGAAAATTACATTTTTTAATATTTTGCTTCTTGCAAATGAAGTATACAATGCCATGACAAAGTACTTGCACGTGTTCAACTGTTTTACGTTTGGTCATGTTTCAACCACTGTCATTTTCTGTGTATGTTATTGGGATTTATTTGATAGAACAGTAAAAAGTCACACATAATGGTGAAGTGGAAAGAAAAAGCTACTCATACGTTTGTACAAACAGAAATCTGAAGTATTTGTATTTGTTCTCCATGAGTCACTGCAGTCGCAGCTGCAGGGCCTTTGAGCCATATCTCTACCAGCTTTGCAGATCTAGAGGCTGTTTTTTCTTTTTTGCCCATTCCACTTTTCAAACTCAGTCAGATCCGATGAGGAGCGTCTGTGTATATCGATTTTCAAGTTCTTTATTATATTAAGGTCAGGACTTTGTCTGAGCTGTTCTAGCACAATGATCTACTTTGACCTAAACCATTTTATTGTGGTTCTGGTTGTATGTTCACAGTTGGTGTCCTGCTGCAAGGGGAACCTCTGCCCCAGTCTCAAGTCCTTTGCAGACTTCTTTCCCAGAATTGTCCTGTTTTTAGCTCCATCCAGCCTTCAATCAACTCTGACCAACTTTATTCTTTCCCTTGTATAAAAAAGCATTCCCACAGCATGATGCTGCCATCCCTTTCAGGAAGATGTGCTGTTAGCTTTTCCACCAATCATAACATGTGAGGGTCTGGGGCCTCCAGAGGAAAGATTTACTTTTACTGAGATTAAATTACAATGGTGGACTCTATGTAGTCATTAGGTGAATTATATTAGCAATTCGTTGCACTGGATTTTATTTAGGGTAGTTAAAGTAAAGGGAACTGAAAACATGCATGCCATGTAAAAAGTGTAGAAAATGATGCATCCCTTTCCTTCCACTTGCATTAATGGGTTTCTTTTTGCTGGTCAATCACACAAAATCCCCATAAAATGCATTAATGTTGGTGGTTGTAATATGTGAAAATGTTTAAAAGGAATGAATAATTTAGCAGAGCCCAGTCTTGAAACAAGGGGTGGCAAAAGACTGGATATTTTCCAGACAGTTTTTAAGTGTTCATGTTTACATTAGATAACGTTTCACTGCTTTAATCCCTGAAACAACCTGACGTGTTTATTTTGAACCCCTGTTTTAGGATGTTTTTGAGCGAGGAATGGAGCTACACGCAAAGGTCACCTTGTTTGGAGAAGGCTGCCACGGCCATTTAGCCAAGCAGCTTTATAAGCAATTCAACCTGCGGGAGAACTGTGAACCCCAGACTTATGCTATTGGCCTGAAGGAGGTAATTAACATGGACTGATGGATAACTGATCACTCTGTTTGGGGAAACTAAAGTTAATTTCTCTTCTTCTTCTGCTGGTTTAACTGGTGAATGCTGATTGGATACCAGTATGGAAAAGATAAAATACAAACTTCACAGTGTAGGTGAAGTCGGCTAAAGACGATGTGAATGTCATACACCTTAACCTTGTTTGTGAAAATGATTCATGTCTGAATCACTCCAGATAAGTGCTTCATCAGCTGTACCATGATCATAGGATCTCACTCAAAGTGGCTAAAAAAGAAAGAAATCAAGATACACATTCAAGCTTTTTTTTTAACCCATAAATGTCTTTTAGCTGTGGATGATTGATGAGAAGAAGTGGAGACCAGGCAGAACTGAGCATTCTGTCGGGTGGCCCCTGGACAGACACACATATGGAGGATCCTTCCTCTATCACCTGAATGAAGGAGAGCCTCTAGTGGCCTTAGGCTTTGTGGTGAGAGCTTTCATCCTCTACCTGTGTGTAAATGACAACTGAGTCTTATTCTTAGAATAATTAGGAACATCTATTTCTCGTGAGTGCAGTATTTCAGTAATGCCTTGTGGCGATGTTAATTTGTTTTGCAGGATAAAATCACTGGATATTGCTATAAAACTAAAGCATCAGGCAGCTACTTTAAATCTACCTTTCGTCAAAATGTTGTGATTGTGTGAAATTATTAAGCTTCGGGGATTTAAAAATACTTAAAATGGATAAAGTAGTAGAAACTTGAACTTGATGGATTGCCAGAGGTATACAATTGCAAGATGGCTGCTCTACTACTAATTAAACCCTTTTGTTTTTATTCCAGGTTGGTTTAGATTATTCCAATCCTTATTTAAGCCCTTTCAGGGAGTTTCAACGCTGGAAACATCACCCTTTCGTAGCTTCCACACTGGAGGGAGGTCAGAGGATTGCTTATGGAGCCAGAGCTTTAAATGAGGGAGGATTTCAGGTAGGTTTGCGCTCCTGACTTTGGTTTAATTGGTGAGGAAAGCCACTCTTGGCTGCTGTTAACAAGGCAGGTAATTATATTGAACAACTCCACAAACTGATCTGATCTAAATATCAGATTGGATCCAGCTGTGTCTTTGGGCATACAACCAGATGTACTGACATAATTAGGTTAGAAAGTTTTCCCCTTTGGCGTTTGTTAACTTTAGTTCTTCTTTGATTAAAGCCATCTGCAGGATGGCAAAATGCGTCAAATGTCCATAAAAACATTTTTGCTTCAAGATTGAAACTAAAACAAAGCCCAGATACATGTCCTGCTTTGTAATGATAGTTTCTGTTTAACCAAGTTAGGCTTTAAATGTTCCGTATCTTTTTACTCTTTATTTAGTTAGTTTTGCTTTCCAAGGTTATGTTACTTCTGTATTTGATTTTGCTGATGAAGAGCCTTAACAGATTGCTTACTGTCACTTCAAGGATGGTGTCACTGTGAGAAGATCATTAAAATGACCCACAGATGTTTGATCAGTTAGGTTCTGAGCTGAAACTTTTAATAGCTTCTCTAAAAAGACTTTGTTAGGTTTTCCCTGAATTCACTGAAGAAAAGTCATGTTTTCTACATTTTAGCATCCACAAACCCTCCTACACAAAATTCACTAATTGTCCTATTTTGTTTCTTTAAAGACAATCAATTAAAAACTACTTTGGTGTTTATCATTAATAGTAAACTGAATATGCATCATTTTCTACATTTGGTACGTCAAGTAGCAAAACAACATACAGATGCTGTTGAATATTGGCTCTTTATGACATTTTGCTTCCAACACACAGCTGACTAACACACTTGTTTTCTTTAGTGTATCCCTAAGCTGACGTTTCCCGGAGGTTTGCTGATTGGCTGCAGCCCCGGTTTCATGAACGTCCCAAAGATCAAAGGCACCCACACGGCCATGAAGAGCGGCATGCTGGCCGCCGAAGCCATTTTCCCCAAAGTCACTGCAGAGAACCTGGACTCAGAGACTGCAGGTAGAAAATGTAAACTCCTGTTTAAACATTCCGATCGCAGCGCTTTCAGCTGTTTTTTTCCTCATTTCTATTTACTCCATCAGAGAGTGGAACTCAGAGTCGGGTCTGAGCTTGGTAAAGTGAGAACACAGTAAGGAAGCTAAGACACCATGAAAGAATTGGCTGATGAGAAACATTGCTGTAAAACGGAGTACAGGTAGATGTCAATATGTTACAATATAATGTAAAAGTTACCTTAGTAATGCAATTCAAAAAGAAAAACTCATATTGACATTGCGCAAACAGGGATATATTTCAAGCACTTCATTTCTTGTAATTATCGTGGTTTAGAGTTAAAAAAACAGAATTGAGCTTCTTGGAAAATTAGAATATTTGATATAATCTAAACCATAATTTATTGATAATTCATTTTCAATCTACTGATGAGCTTTTTTATGATGAAACTGCTTCCTTTACCCTTTTTGATGATCTGCTGTTCTGTTAGTCATTGAACGTGTTGCTAATGGGTTGTTCTGAGACCATTCTGGGTTATATTACCTATTTATTACCAAAGTGTACCGGAGTCAAATTCCTTGTTTGTATGTACAAACTTGGCAATAAAGCTGATTCTGATTCAACAACTTATAGATTTCATCTTTAACTTTAAGCTTCTATAACTACAAATACTAGAATGTTTTTGAGCGATTAGCTTTGAAAAGTTTGGAAAGTTGATGTTTGTAACAATGTGCAACATGACAGCAGAGGTCAAATGGGAACAAAACTTTGTGCTCAAACTGCAGATGAATCAATCAAAGAACTGAATCATCAATAAAAAGTGTCTGGACAAAGACTTTGAAGAATAACATTAAGCACACGTTTAGGTTGTCAACATGAAAAATACTCAATAGTGGCACTGAATATTATTTCAGAGTAAAATTGATAATACAATTACTTTTATAGTATAAATTTGATACATTATTTCTTCTTTCCATGATGACAAAATATGGTAGCCATGAAAATACAGACCCAAGTTTTGAGTTGTTTGTCCCCAGTAGGAAATACGACAAGAACGGCCTCGTCTGAGGTCTCCAAACTGCTCAGAGTACAGTGTGGCTGCTCTGCACTTAAAACGTTGTTAAAATGCAGGTAGAAATGATCTATTAGCACTTTGTTCCACAGTAATGCATTGGCCAACAGTACTGTAGAATGTCTACTTGTAAACATGTTCCTTTAGATTTTGAACACATTCTCTAATGTAGCAAAAACCAGCAAGAACAGTGGTAACCCTTTATGTATTCCAGGGATCCATGTACCTGAGTACAGTGAGAGCTTGAAGAATTCATCCGTGTGGAAAGAGCTGCATGCCGTCAGGAACATCAGGCCGTCCTTCCACAATTACTTCGGCCTTTATGGCGGCATGGTCTACACTGGCATTTTCTACTGGATGTTACGAGGGAAAGAGCCTTGGACACTCAAACACAGAGGTGAGGATTATGCCTTTATCCTGGGTATAGTTTCAAACATTTGCTTATAGATTACTGACAAAACTCTAAATATTTGATGGCAGCAAAGCTAATGTTTGGTCAACTGTAGAAAGTAAAACGAGTGCAAAAATAAAAGCTTATAAGAGAAATCAGTTTTTTTCTCTTTTCTGAAACTAAAATGCAAAGGCCAATACTCGGCCCATGGCGCTCCCTAATGAATATGATTAGAATATTAGAATGATTTCAGTAATTTCATTCGAAAAGTAAATTGCTTATAGATTCATTAAACACACTGATACATTTTAAGTGTTTATTTCTGGATTCTCTACAAGGAACTAAGGCAGCAGCATTCTGGGACATTGTTTAATTGTGATACTATTGCTGAAAATTGATATTGATTACAATTATCAGATAAGATTATAAAGGAAGTCAAGAGTCCATGCTACACTTTTTAGATATGCAGAGCATGATTGCATGACACTAAATATTTCCTACCAAATATTACATTTATCAGCCCTTTGCAGTGGCTAGACCCACATATATTTTGATGACGACTGCTGTTCAGAGTGACATATCCAAGCATGGTGGGAAATTGAGTGGAAGGAAAGAGTGTGTTTAACCACAGCCGTGAGAGGGTTGTGAAGCAATGCCCAATGTAAGAGTTTGGAGGAGGCTTCTAAACCAGAGACAACGTCTTATCTGGGCTAAGGATTAAACATGATTGGACTGTTGCTCTACTTCCCCTCTTCAGATGAAAGTAAACTTTACATTTCATTAGAAAGTGGAGGTTTCAGATTCTGGAGGAAGTGTGGAAGCGAAGGTCAGAATTCAGCTTGTTTGAGGTTCAGTGTGAAGTTCTCCTTGTTTTCTCCTAAGTCAAAATCTGTTGTTAATCTAGTTTAGTATTTAGATGCACCAGTAGATGAAATGCTGCAACATATATTACATGTGATTGTTCTGTTGGGACTCGGACCAGACAGCGCCAGTGTTTTGGGTGTGCTCTGAGGTCACTGCATCGTAGCAGAGAAAGCCAACATTTCCTGACCAGCTGTGCTCTTTCTGGGGCAGGTATGGATGCAAACCAGCTGAAACCAGCTAAAGATTGTAAGCCCATTGAGTATCCCAAACCTGATGGCAAAATTAGCTTTGACCTCCTGTCCTCTGTGGCCTTGAGTGGCACCAACCATGAGGGGGACCAGCCTCCACATCTGACCTTAAAGGACGACAGCATCCCCGTCGCAAGGAACCTGGCCATTTACGACGGACCTGAGCAGCGCTTCTGCCCTGCAGGTACCTCCACTATGTCTGTCAGATATTTAATCTACAAATGAAATCTGTCTAATCTATCAAACAAAACTATGTTTCTGCCTGGGGTCTGCTTCTCTCCAGACAATAAAAAGCGCAACATCTCAGGTGCTGCATGTGAAAAACTAGATGTCCAGGGCATTTGTTAGAGTGTGGAGCATTTAAGGCAGAGGGTTATATTATTGGCTGTTTCTCTCATTTTGAATGCAGCTAAACTCATTTTGTCAAAACCGGCTGGAATGTGTGAAACCTCATTATGTGGCTAATCTGACAGCCTGAGAAGCCTAATGCTGCTGTTTTTACCCTCCTTAACAAACAAAAAGCAAAGGAGATTGGATCAAGCAGGACAATTCTTAATCAAGTAACTTTGTACACATGGTGACAGAAATAATTTTCATCGTTAGTTACAGCATAATGTAGCAGCTTAAACGCTGGGCTGTACCAGCTGAAGGCAGTTTCGAGACCACAAAATTTATGTTTTGGTTCATTTCTGTATTTTTATTCTGTTTTGTTGAGTATTATTCTTCTATTTGTTGAACTATTTGTTCTTGAAGCACACCGCGTTGTAGCTCGCCATCATCAGATGCCTAAATGTTTTCCAGAGCGTCTGTTCGTTTATAGACAGAGGGCCTGTTGGCTACGAGAAGCGTCGATAAATTCTGCAATCAGTGGCTCATTGTGTGCAGCACATCTGCGATTTTGTTCAGTTTACATTTGTCAGGTGAAGATGAAAGTTCAGATTATTGTTTTGAAACTAAAGCTGTGTCTACATGACTGATCAGGCTTTACTGACGCTCCAGTCAAAACTGTAATAAACGAAGGTAGTAAAATATTTTCAAATAACTGATTATCCAAGTTATTGTACTACAAAATTAAATAGGCTATTAATTGTTGCTTTATATGAACATAGCATAAAAATACAGCCATTAACAATTTAGAAGAAAACAATGGCTATTCCTGTATAAAATATTAGTCAAACATTTTGTTCCTAGAACGTCTTTATATCATTATGTTATGACCACACTTTAAAATCTGTTTTATTGGGATTTACTGTGAAGTGGAAGGAATAGGATGCATGGAGCTAAATACAAGCCAGTAAGAAAAGAAAACCTGTTGAGGTCTGCTAAAAACAGGCGTAGAGCTTCACTTTCTGGCAGGACAACTCTGAACATACAGCCAGAGCTTCAACGGAAGGGTGTAGCTATGTTAGAACGGCCCAGTCAAAGTTCAGAGCTAAATGCAATTAAGAATCTGTGGCAAGACTTGAAAATTGCTGTCCAGATAATCTCCATCCAGGCTGACTGAGCTTCTTTGCAAGAAATGGGCAAAAATGTCAGTTCCTATTTGCGTGAGTAGAGACTCACCCCAGAAGATTCAGCTGTAAATGTGGTTCAAGGTACTGATTCTGGAGGGTTGAATGCAAAGATGGACCGCTCCATTCTCAGATTTAAAAAAACAAACAATAAAAATAGTAAGCTATGTATCATTTTCCTTCCACTTTATAATCCTGCGTTACTTTGTCAAATAAAAAGCAGATTAAAGTACATTTTAGATTGGTTGTAAAATCACAAACTGTGGCGACGTCTTAACATTTTCCTTTATTCTTCGACCCTCATAGGTGTGTACGAGTACGTTCCCGTGGAAACGGGAGACGGGATGAGGTTACAGATAAATGCTCAGAACTGTGTCCACTGCAAGACCTGCGACATCAAGGACCCCAGCCAGAACATCAACTGGGTCGTGCCGGAGGGAGGCGGCGGACCAGCCTACAATGGAATGTGAACTTTTGTCTTCGGCGACTCGTTTTTCACATCGAGTCCAGTGCTGTCGGTATGTGCCTGAGTATGAACCGTTAACTACGTAGCCGTCTGAGGGTACAGAACTTTAAATTATAAAGGGTTTTATTAAGCTTGAGAAAACCGGACCATGTGAAAGTCCAACTGATGGGTTCTGTGTGAGCTCTGTGGGGCATTGAAACAGTAGGTACCTGTTCAACAGCTAATTTTCTGTAAATTTTGTAAAAAGTTAACAAGCTGTAAATGAATGCATGTGAAAAAGTGAATATTGTCACAGAAAATAAAGAACACTCCAGTTATCCTTTGTTTTATTGACCGGTAAAAACATAAATATACCAGACTGATGATACAAGATAAACAACTTTATGCAACAACAAGAAGCCAGTTTGTTTTTCTGGGATCATCAGCTGTAACCTGTCCGTGCTTCAGTGTTACAGCACAATGAAACCAGGTCTAAATGAACACAAACCTTCCAGTCAAATGAAAAAACAGTTACAGAGTCACTGAATAAGGTTAGTTTCTACTGAGAGGACTTCAGACATTACCAGACGATAACTTGTTGCAGCACCAAGTCTTCAAGCAAACATTTTGGCATAGATTTTCTTTTCTTTCTCCTTCTCTTCTTGGATTTTTATTTGGACTTTCTTCATCTCGTTGATGATGGCTGTCAAAAGAAGGAGTTCAAAATGTTTTACTTTCTTTTTCAGCAACATATTCCCCAAGTGATCATATTTCTTAATAATAAGGTGGTGTCTTGATTTCAAATTTCAACCAGTTTTTTCCCAACACACTGAATGTTTCGTAGAAATACAGCCCCCCCCAGCGATGGCGCACTGCTGAGAAAGCAGAGAAATATTCCACATCTGCAGACATCTCATGTCCACCAAGGCTCACAAAGTACAAACTGATTACAGATAGTTTCCTGTTAACTGAGGCTAATTTACAGTTATTAATGAGTGATTTGAGTGGTATTGCATAATTAATCAAGTGATGCATTTGATGAAGCTTTCAGGTTTTCCATAATTATCGCTTCTTTATGGTTTCCAGGCTCAGTTCAAAGTTGCAGGGGAAAAACGTAAAGGATTGTAATAAAAAAGACCTTACCTTTATCTTCTGGAGCTATTTCCTGAGCTTTCTTTAGATCTCCCTGAAACAAGAAGCGAAAAATATTAGAACTACATCCTAATTAATGTATTAACAATTTAAAGTATAAAAGAAATGACATTCGTTTGCTAAATAATAATTTTACCCTAAGTCTAGCTTTTATTTTTATTTCCATACAGATGCGCGCGCGCACCACACACACACACACACACACACACACACACACACACACACACACACACACACACACACACACACACACACACACACACACACACACACACACACACACAACACACACACGTGCATGGGGATCACTGCTTTCTATTTGAAATAAAAACTGTTCAGATCTGTTACAGAAAGTGGGGAAAAGTATTAATATTCAGATCCAAACATTTATAAATGCCTGAAGATTTAGTTTTCCTGTGAATCACTAGACTAACATTTAGTTGTTTAATCAGTGTTTGTTAAACTGCTTCATATCTGTGCTGCATCGACTCGACCTGGAAACAGGTATTCCAGCCCAGGGCCAATGGACTACGTCCCACTGCTCCTGTGATACCCAAACAGGTTTTATAGGGATTGAACTCGGTAATAAAGTGCGTTTTGGGTCGTTGTCTTGTGTAAAAACCTATTTAGTCTTTGGCATAAGGTAACAAGAACTCTACAAGTATTCTGATGTACTCAGCCTGACCTGTTTACCTCCGGTATGCAATAAAAAGACCCGACACCAAAGTATGAGAAACATTCCCATAGCATGATGCCTGAGCCACCGTGCCTCGGTTTACTGTGTGACTGGTAGCTGGACCATTGTTGCTCACCTTTAAGGTGATCATTGCAGTTTTCTGTTTTCTTCCACTTCTTTCTGGTTTTGGTTTCCTGATCATTTTCTCCTCTCCAATCAACGTCTTAAATCAAAGTAGGCGGTTCTTCTGACCCATTTTAATCAGGTTATCAGAGAGGATTCCTCAGTAACCAGTATATACATCATTAGCTTCCCACCTCATTAAATAAGACTTTAGTTTTTCACGCCTACTTCACAGATTGAACTCTGCACTGCTGTTATTTTGAACACAACCCTTTTAATTAATTATATCCCAACCAGCAACACAGTCTGTTAGTTTTCAATTACTCTACTACACCTACTAGGAAATAATTTGGCATGTAGAAATAACTTCTATTACAAACAGTAAACTGGTTTGTGATGACTTATTTTAAACAACTGTGTACGAAGAAAACCCCTCCAAGCTTTGGGAGCTGCTGTTTTGTGACCCCCATCACCAGAGGCTGCTTTGATAGTTCACTTTCTTTGGAGCCATGGAAGAAGAGCTGCTTTGAAGAGCTTACCAAGGCTTTGTCATATTCCTTCAACCCCTGCCAGGCCTGGGCCCTCCGGAAAAGTGCCTTAGTGTTTTCTTGGTTTAGTTCAAGAGCCTGGAACAGAAATGTCATCTTTACTTGACCTTGTGGTAATTAATGCCTTTATGTTTGCAATTAATGATCCTTTAACTGCACATTGAGGAAGTATCATAAATTGGTTTCCAGTTAAAATGACCCACCCCATTGTGGTAAATACATGCTAGTAGTAGGGTGGTAACAATGTTTTAAACCTCATGGTTGATCTGAGGCAGTAAAGAAGCTTTAGGATCATCCAAACAGCAAAGATGTGCTCCTGTCACCTCATCACAGCTCCCCAGAGCCTCCTGCCAGAGCTGCAGCTTCAGTTTACAGGCTGCAGTGTTGAGGAAGCAGCTGACTGCTGTGGGCTCCAGCTTCCTCTGTTCCTCTTCCTCTTCCAGCTGATTTCCACTCATCTCCAGGTATCTGCACAACAAGAAAACGGGTACGGTTTATGTAGAGATGACCAGATCTGATTTTTGTGGCTAATCTTTTTTTTACATCTTTGAACAACTGATAAAGATTTCTCTTTAAGAACTAAGGAAGACAAAACGACACTGAAAGTGTTTTTTTAGTCCACAGAATAAAAACTGTGTGTGTGTGGAAACCGGATGATTCCAGTTTTTCTCATTGCATCTTCACCTAGGAGGAATTAGGAATATAGTTTAAAAGTATTTCACCTGTCTTATCTACTCGATGTGAGTCTCGTACACAGCAGCAGATTTTAAATTAACAACTTATTTCAGATACTTTGTGTAATATCTGATTAATGCAGATGATCTTCACTTCATAGCTCTTTAAAGAGGTGCTGCAGGGATTCCTGCTGCTCTCCAAGAACGACTGAAAGTAAACGGCAGTGACACGGTGTCTTACCTCAGGGCTTTCTTATATTTATTGACTGCAGCTTTCCAGTCTTGGCTCTTAAAAAGGAGGTTCCCAATATTCTTCACGTCTTCAGCAGCCGACAGAACTTTGTCAACCTGAAAGGTTAGAATGAAAAAGTTACACGCTCCCCTCTGGAAATCTTGTCGTGGTTTGTTTTTCACTGGGGAATCTGCTGTGATTAGAGGAAACCAATAACCCATTCAGTCTCCTGTCCTGCTGCTCTAGTTGTTTAGTGAGGAGACTGTTCTGTCGGTCCATTGCTTTTCTGCTGTCTAATGAAAATCCCATTTCAATAAATTAGAATATCATTAAGAAGTTACTTTTTTTTCAGGAATTGAAAACTGAAAACTCGTTTAGATTCGTTATAAGCAGAGAGATATATTTCAAACATGAGTCTGTTAATTTTCAGGATTGTGATTCACAAATAATAAAAACCCAAACTATAGTTGCTCAGAAAATTAGAACTACTTAAAACTATGTCCATGAACTGCACAGTAAATGCACTCGATGCTTGGTCCTGACTCCAGCTGCAGCTCCAGCCTTGTGAATCTGCCCCAAAATGCTTCACAATCCTCTCAACACTGGTCATCTCTACTGCTTCTGTATATTTTTCTAGCATGCTTCATCCTTCCACTTAACTTTGCATTCATATGCTTGGATACAGCACTCTGAACAGTCAGCTTCTTTAGCAGAGACCCATTGTGGCTGATTGTCTGCTGGACTTTCAGATCAGCCTTTCACACCCCCATTTTGCATCTACACATTATTTCCCTTCCTACTTTCTTTTATCCTGTAAACTAACCATTTCCATGTAATTCAAAATGCTCAGTTCTCACATATAATCTGTTTTTATTATATTTCATCCTCTGAAAACTTTGTGTGACTCCATCTCCATTTATTTTGGTTCTGATGCTGTTTGGACCCGTCACCTCTTGTAAAATAATGGACAACAGCCACCAAATAAACTAAAATATTCCTTGAAGCCAAAACGGCAAAGGCACATAGTGGAATGACAATGGAAGGGCGAAATGACCAGTGCCTCACACCCAGTGAATGTGTAAGATCATAACATAACATCTCTATTTCCATCCTTTAATTTGTCTTAAAGGAACTTTTGAATTTTCTCAGGAAAATGATCAGCTGCCTCAGCTACACCTGAGCCGGCTGATCCAGACCTTTTGTTGAATCAGATGTTCTTTAGATTGAACACCTCGGACATTTAGACTGCAGGCGGTAATGTTGGAAGTAAAGAGAAATATCCAAAACCTTCAGAGCAGAGATCGTTTCCTGGCATAAAAAAGGAAAAGGATACAAAAACCAAAAGCAAAAGCCCAGAGTTGGATGCATAGCTGTCGAGTTGGAATTTAAAGGAACAGTGGTTACGGTACCTGGACGTAGCAGAAGGAGGAAGCTACCATCCGTCGGCACCAGAATTCTGAGGAGGCAGGTCAAAACCCTCGACTGACTACAAAGACCTAGAGCCAGCAGACACTGAGGTTGCAGTTTCCACAGTAAGACGAGCTCAGAGACATACAACGGTACTGACCCACAAACTCAAGAAACATCAGATCCAGTCTGATCAAAAGGATATTAATAAGCTAAGGAGGTTTTAGGTTCCTGGAGCGATGAATCAAAACTGGAACCTTTTGTGCAGTCAGATCAGCAGTGTGACTGGAGTAGAAACGACAGAGCTTCTGCTGAAGAGAACAACGTGTCTAGAGTGAAGAATGGTGGCTGCTCAGTGATGCTCTGGGGCTGGAAAGCTGCAGCGCGTGGAGGCGAGATTCATTCAATCAAGAATCAGGAAAGATGAAGCTTCCCAAGCAAAGTCCACCGAGGCTTGTTTCAAAAGACCTGACCTCTACTCAAAATCTCTGGTGGGATTTCAAAAAGTGCATAGCAGATATATATAAGTGAACTGAGGACATTTGCCAAAGAGAAGCAGGCGAAGACTCTTCAGGAAACCGGTGTTTCCTGCAGGTTTTAACAACAACAACACGGTGCTCTACTAAGTACTAAGCATGCTTGTCATGAAGGGGTTGAATAATGAGTCCTCTAGTCATTTCAAGTGTTGTGTTTCATGTGGAGAAACCACTGATGTTAGATGTTTTAAGATATTCTATTTGTTCCAGTTTGACTTGCTGCTAGTTTAGTTGCACTAAGATTCAATCATTTTTACTGCAACTATAAATAATGTTAAAGTTTCAATTTTTTTTATTGATTTTCCAAAATAAATTCAGTTTTTCATGATATTCTAATTTTTGTGCTGTACCTGTGGATAACTATGACAAAGAGCAGACCAGCCAAGTCACTTTATGTGCAAGGAATATATTTTGCAACAGTCTCTTCATCTTCCAGTCTCTATCAGGCCAAGCATGTCCTTGAACCTAATAATGAAATGTGCATCTGTTCTCTGGGCTGACTCTGCAAAGAGCAGCAAACAGGCACATCTCCAGAAACGGCACGCTATTCCTCACGGAGCCGACTGACGCTATCTGCCAGGGTTAACCCATGCCCTTGAAGATCAAGACCTCCCTGGTACTTACATCTTTAAAGTCGATGTCGGAGTCCTCAGGGAAGTCTGGGTGGGCATCTCCTGTTCCATCCGTCGGTGCAGCGCCCCAGCTGTCCCCGTCCTTATGTTCACCGCACTCAGCTATGATGCAAGGCTGAAAAAAAAAAAGGCAGAGATGAGAAGATATTTTTACAGAAGGTTTTTATTCAATGCTCAGATATTTCTCACAGAATTAAAGCAATGCCTTTCTATAAATATATAATGTCAGCTAACAACGTAAGGCTGTTCAGGGAACAGAGGTTATGAATTTAATCAGTTTGGTAATTTATTTAAAGAAATGTCAAGATATCTTAAATATTGACATAATTAAAAGGTATATCTATAAGGTATCAGAAGAAAACTGCAACATACGGATATTTCATGTCGTCATAAAGGTTTCTCTTTAATTGGCTTTATTCAACTGTAATATACAATAAAAGCACATTTACTACCTACTTAAAGGCTATTATAGAAACATGCTTTTAATCTGACAAATGAGCCTCATTGAATCATTTTCTAATTTATTGATATTAACTGTATATGCAAACACCTCATTCCCCTCACTGTCATCAAATCAGATTAATGATGCCAGAATAAAGAGAGTTCAGAAATTCAGACGTTTCTATACATTTCCTTTTGATTTTTTGACAAACTGCCTTTTAAACAATACGAGTTGGGTCCAATGTTTTGGGTTTCCTACCACAAGCCTCCCAGCAGTAGTTTGCTGGCAGTTTCGCCCATTCCTCCAGTATGAACTGGTGTAACTGGGTCAGGTTTGTTGGTTGCCTTTTTGTTCACACCTTTTCAGCTCTGCACACAAATTTTCTATAGGACTGAGATCAGGACTTGGTGACGGCCGACCCAAAAAAGGCATATGATTAGGGTCACTGTCAGTTATTAAAAAACAAAACACGTTTATTGGTTGTTTATCCAACCTTGCTGCAGATGAGGGCAAAAGGCAGTGAAACTGCAGCAGGGATAGTGTAACCACCATAAAGCGGCAACAAACGCTCCTCTTCTCCAGCAGCTACTAGCTACATCTAGCTGGATGTTGGAGCTCTTGGTCTCATTTGTCTGCTTAACGTTTAACCAGTTTGTCAGACTCATTGGACCACAGGCCTTGTTATGGCTGGGTTTTGGCAGGACAGCTGAAAGTTTATGCCTCTGATTTCTAGCGTCGCCAAAACAAACCTCAGTGAGAGACTTAACCGTGTATAAAGTGCCCTGAAAAGGTGACCCTCCAGTATCGCCTGCTCACATCAACAGTCTGAATGCAGGCTGCAGCCTGTAATTTAGGCCTGACAGGTATGTCATGCTGAAGACATTCAGAGTCTGTTGATGAGAGTGAGAAAAAGATGAAAAATATTACAACTACCTTAATGTCAATGTTTAACCTAGAACTTTGATGAGTTTGCAAACAGAAATGATAATAGGACATTTTCAGTAGACTACTAGAGTGGTGATGTTGCTATATTTGTATAATTAAACATTCTGAGACATTCTGTACCTCAAATATTTAGTGTGCCAACATATTAAATATCATTTTGTCTAACAAAACTAAACTGTGCAAACAGATTAGATTCTGTTTTGAAATGCCCTTTGGCCTTTTTATCTAGGGAAGTCATGCTAAACATTTTTTTTTAATTGAGATATAATATTTTTGCCAAATCGCTCTCCGTTAACTATACCTTTACAGGGGTGTCCTCTGTAGTTTCAATGGACTCTAGCATTTTTACAACCCCGATCCCTTTTAACACTTGTCCAAAGACCACATGCTTTCCGTCCAAGTGCGGCGTGGGGACAGTCGTGATGAAGAACTGAGAGCCGTTGGTGTTGGGCCCAGCATTGGCCATGCTTAAAAGTCCCATCTTGTCATGCTGCACGAGGAGGAAAAACATTCATGAACCAGAACAAAGCTTTCTTGTTATGCGTCTTTAGACAATTACTTTGCCACAGGTTACATATCAGATCAAATTTAACATATTGGTTTTTCTATTTGTTTTAAGCACAAATAACTCCTTCCACCTCCTAAACCTGAACGTTTTTCATGCTGAAATTTCAATTGCTCTGGCTGCAGAAGCTGACCTTGTAGTGGAAGTTTTCATCCTCAAACTTCTCCCCGTAGATGCTCTCACCCCCTGTGCCATTGTGGTTGGAGAAGTCACCTCCCTGGATCATGAACTTCTTGATGACTGGCAAAGAAAAAAAAACAACCATTTAAAGCTGGATACCAGAAATTATAGTCAAAGGTTAAATACCCCTTATAACCCTAAACTGAACTGTTTAATAAATGCTGTTAAAATATCTTACAATCAAAATAAATGTCCCATTGTAATTAAAATGTGTTTCTAGAATAAAACCTGCCCCCTGAATTACATACATCATCCACCAGAGGGCATAAGACAAAGAATTTGATACAGCAGGCTTAATGTAGGGGTCATTGGGTTAAGTTTAACCCAAAGTTGAATTTCTACAAACCAAACTGTTTCACTGCTGTTACTCTTACCAGGTGAAATCCATCGTCTAATTAAAATATTCAAGTATAAAAAATATATAGAAACGTACTGCAATTTTATTTTAGCAATTAAAGTATCATTTATGTCAAAAAACATAATAAAGCCTGATGTATGAACTAAGCCATAACATAATTCTCTATACCTAAAGTATCTAAGTTGCAACACACATTTTCACCAGTTTCTCTATAGCATTTACCAATATTTATTTTTTTGCCATATGCCTAAGAATACTTTTCCTTGTAACCATTCTAAAAACAAAGGACTTTATACTCTGCTTCTTAACCAACCTCTGACTTCTGAATACAAGTGGCACTCGCCACCTGTAGTAGCTCCATCCTCCACCAGACATAAAAGACAAGTAAAGGATTTGACTAGATGTCATGCGTGTCTCTGTGTTGCCCTGTGATAGCCTGGCGACCTTTCCAGGGTGTACTCCTCATCTTACAACCAGCACCCATTCCCCCACCCCCCTCTCGATGTAGAAGCAAACCGTCTTGTTGCTGTTACTGTTTACAGTGTGAAGTCCACCACCTAACATCTACAGTGTAAAACTTTGCTATAGCACTTTAATTACAGCTTCCACATGTATAATGTGGCGCCTTACTGGATGTTCCCTGCATCTGTTCACCCACCACACAGGTTTTCAACTTCAAGGTGTCCTGCCCACTCAACCAACTCAAATGTGACATCAAATGAAAGGATGAAGGCTGCCTACTTCTGTGGAACGGACATCCTTTGAAGTGCAGTGGTTTCCCGGTCGATGATCCAACGCCTTTCTCTCCGGTGCAGAGTGCCCGGAAGTTTTCCGCAGTCTTAGGGGTGATGTCGGCAAACAGCTCCAAAACAATTCGGCCAGCTGAGGACAGAAAAACAATGAGAACACCTTCAGATGCAAGACAGTTAGGGTAACTTAGATGAAGTTAGCAACTGTAATTAAATATGTTACCTGAATATGATATTGTTTAAAAAGTTAAGTCTTAAAACTGTGAAGAAAAGACCATTCGGGAAATCTGGTGGCAATTTAGCAAACCTACTTCATGAATATGTTCCATCTTTAAAAGAAAGATTTCAGATACTCCGTCACATGCACAGTTATTGAAGCCGAACAGTGAAACATATCCAGATCCACTCTTATTTAGGCTGTGCATGGACTGAAAAGAACTAGAAAGTAATAATTTGAACTAAAAAAAAAACAGTAAATCATAGGGGTGTAACAAGATCTGAGCACTACCCAGTTGTGGTCAGCACAGTTTCTCCTGATGAACTTGTAACAGAATCATTTGTTTTAGGTCTCCAGGTAGAAGTTGGACATTTTGACTGAGTGACACGGGCAATATGTAAGCGCTGCAGAAGAAAACATTACACTGCGGCTAACACTAGCACAATGCAAAGACACCTTCAGCACCACTGGAGCACCATGTTTAAACCAGCAGCAGCTGTAAAGACAACACCGACAATATCCGCTGATCTTTCAATTATTATCAAAATCTGATCTCATCTTGAGTTTTATGTATTGTTACATTGTATTGTTACTAAATCATGACAACGTACTAGAATAGTTAAATATTAAAGTATTTATGTAGTAAAATATAAAAAATAAGCTAATTTAAGCAGACAGAAAGATCACTGCTTTATAATTTAACATGTGGTTGGCTTAGCAGCAAGATGACGGTTGAGGTGTGCACACATTTAGATAGAGCTGACCTTCAGCAGAACCCCACTTAATGCAACTATTTTCAAACCAGGAAGTAATATTAGAAAGCCCTCATAGATTGCTGAGGAGATCCCAATCTTCCACAGTTGTCTCCGGTGGTACAGCAGCTGGGACTCTTGCACTTGGCAATCCATCCAAACAAGCCGCAGTCCTGAGCTCTAACATTTAACAGACCAGTAGGGTCTCAGATCCATTTCTCGTTTTTTGCAGTTCCTCTGAGTACTACATATTTGTTTTTTTATTATTAATAGAAGTTTATAAATGAACACTTATTTTCTCTGACATGTTAAAAATAAAAATAATTCATTTGGATACATGGGCACATGGTAAGCTAGCCTACATAACGTCCAATTTCTTTCAACATACGTATAAATGAAATATGAATCTAGATCTTAATTTCAGAATGCAACTATAATGTTTAATAAGAAAAATAACAAGCAGAATATTCTTCTGTCAATTTTAAATGGTGAAAATGTTCTTCAGTAACAAACCTGATCTCTTGGCTGGATAGAAGGTCAATTAACTGACATTTATTCTAACCTCTAACTGGTTTGTGTTGACAATATGATGGGTTGATTGTTTACTTGGGTTGTGCACTTAATCAAATTTAGGATTCCTACAAATGTCCTTACTTTTTCACTCATGATGGATGGATGATAAAAAAGGAATGATAGTGACAGACAGATGGATGGATGGATGGATGATAAAAAAGGAATGATAGTGACAGACAGATGGATGGATGATAAAAAAGGGATGATAGTGACAGACAGATGGATTGATGATAAAAAAGGAATGATAGTGACAGACAGATGGATGGATGATAAAAAAGGAATGATAGTGACAGACAGATGGATGGATGATAAAAAAAGGATGATTCGGACAGAGCGGAATGGATGATTAAAAAAAGGAGTGATAGTGCCACGAGATGGATGGCTGATAAAAAAGGCCATGATTAGTGACAGAGATGCATGGATGATAAAAATGGAAATGATAGTGATCAGACGAGATGCATGGATGAAAAAAAAGGATGATAGTGACAGGACAGATGGATGGATGATAAAAAAGGGATGATAGTGACGGACAGCTTGGATGGGATGATAAAAAAAGGATGATAAGGACAGATGGATGGATGATAAAAAAGGATGATAGTGGACAGAGATGGCGATGGATGATAAAAAAAGGATGATAGTGACAGAGATGGATGGATGATAAAAAAGGAATGATAGTGACAGACAGATGGATGGATGATAAAAAAGGGATGATAGTGACAGACAGATGGATAGATGATAAAAAAGGAATGATAGTGACAGACAGATGGATGGATGGATGATAAAAAAGGGATCATAGTGACAGACAGATGGATGGATGGATGATAAAAAAGGATGACAGTGACAGATGGATGGATGATAAAAAAGGGATGATAGTGACAGACAGATGGATGGATGATAAAAAAGGATGATAGTGACAGACAGATGGATGGATGATAAAAAAAGGATGATAGTGACAGACAGATGGATGGATGATAAAAAAGGATGATAGTGACAGACAGATGGATGGATGATAAAAAAAGGATGATAGTGACAGACAGATGGATGGATGATAAAAAAGGGATGATAGTGACAGAGATGGATGGATGATAAAAAAGGATGATAGTGACAGAGATGGATGGATGATAAAAAAGGATGATAGTGCAGACAGTGGATGATAAAAAAAGGATGATAGTGGACAGACAGATGGATGGATGATAAAAAAGGATGGATAGTGACGGACAGATGGATGGATGATAAAAAAGGATGATAGGGTGACAGAGAGGAAGAAATGAATAAAAAAGGGAAATGATAGTGACAGACAGATGGATGGATGATAAAAAAGGATGATAGTGACAGACAGATGGATTGGATGATAAAAAATGATAGTGACAGACAGATGGATGATGATAAAAAGGAAATGATAGTGACAGACAGATGGATGGATGATAAAAAAGGGATGATAGGACAGCAGGGGATGGATGATAAAAAAGGATGATAGTGACAGACAGATGGATGGATGATAAAAAAAGGATGATAGGAAAAGACAGATGGATGGTGATAAAAAAGGATGATAGGGACAGACAGATGGGATGGTGATAAAAAGGTGATAGTGACAGAAGATGGAGGATGATAAAAAAGGATGATAGTGACAGGACGATGGATGGATGATAAAAAAGGATGATAGTGACAGACGATGGATGAAAAAAAGGAATGATAGTGACAGACAAGAGGATGGATGATAAAAAGGGAATGAAGTGACGAAGTGGAGGTGATAAAAAAAAGGATAAAGTGACAGACAGAGGGATGGTGAAAAAAAAGGGATGTAGTGAAGACAGAGGATAGATGATAAAAAGGATGATAGGACAGACAATGGGGATGATAAAAAAATGATAGGACAGACAGGGAGGATGATAAAAAAGGATGATAGTGACGACAGATGGTGGATGAAAAAAAGGGAAAATGATAGTGAAGACGTGGATGGATGAAAAAAAAAGGAAGATAGTGAAGACAGATGGAGGATAGGAAGAAAAAGCGATAGGTCAGGGTCAAACGGGGGGAAAAAAAGATTTTGGAAAATGTATAACCAAATGGATTTTGATGGATGGATACACCTTTAATAGAATGGTTTACATATAAAATGTCTTTTTTTCCATACTCTGTTTTTTCCACATTCTAATCCAGACCTGGAAAACCCTTTAAAAAATCCATACTTTTCCAGACTGCATAAGAACACTGAGAATTCAAATTTTAACTTCAAAATTAGATCAAACGTGATCACAAGGTATTATTGAAAACAAAATAAAACTGTTGAAATTTATATTGACCGGTTCCATTTCATATGTGTGATTTCTTACACAATGAAGGCAGGAAAACGTGCATCTAGATTAAATATAGCGACAAGACTCTACTAGTTACTACCACCACAGTTTAGAGATTACATTATTTCTTAAACAATTTAAAACTACACGTGATTTTACAACAAAAACCACTTCTAACATGCTTCTTCTATCAGCTTGGTTTCATTCTAACTCCTAACTCCACACATGAAGAAAATGAATGAGCTTCTAGAAGTCACTGGGACGGATGTAGCTAACAGGCTAACGGTTCGATTAGCCGCAAAACCAGCTGTTACACGAGTTAACAAATAAAACTGACCTCTTTCTCCGTCAATATCAACATCGAAGAAAACGCGAGGATTCTCGGGGTTGGAAGGCTTTCCCGACGGCGCTGGGTGAGACATTTTCGGGAGGAATTGCAGTTTATTCTAGCTAAACCTCAGCCGGTGCACTGGAGCCGTTTTACGTTATGAATGGAAGGCATATGTAACTTCCGTTTCTACGTTTCAAAATAAAAGCCGACTCCAGTTTCTCCGTGCCCCGATTTGACATAAAATATATTAATGTTTTAATATGGTTGTAGTCTGATCTAGTTAAACATTTTACAGTGACTCTTTAAATCAGTGTAATAAAATTATGAGGCTTAAACAAATAATTTTAACCATTCTCCATACAATGGGACCTATATCCTGCACAATAAAACTGCTAAGCAACCATAAAAACAAGAAAATATAAGGAAAAGAAAAATAACAACAAAAAAACCTGTTTGCACTTGTGCAAAGCCTTATATTAAAATGTGGTTAAAGTAGCTTTTGATTCTGTTTCAGCATTCAGTCTTCTATAGTTCAGGATTTTCCTGATGCACAAGGTAATTCTCTCACTAGTGGCCTTTTTTTCACAGTACATAGACGGGAAATGGGCAGAGAAAAAAGAGAGAAGCGAAGCTATGAATTAAAAATGAATCAAACCCTGGACAGCTGCATAAAGGACCCATAGCCTCTGCATATGCATGCGCTACCTCTACAACACACGCAGCGTTTTCTCCATTTCAGCATAAGAGTGACTTTATCAGAGGAAAACATTCTGAAATGAGATGAAATTTTGAAAGGGCATCGCAACAATTCAGAGCTAAATCTGACCGAAAAAAAAGTTCACCAGAGGTGGATTCTGGATGAGAGATGTTCTCCTAATCTGATGGATCTTTGCATTTTTGCCAGAGTGGGCAAATATTGACAACTTCAAATGTCAGATGCTGATAGATTTCCACCAAAGAAGAATTAATGCTGAAAAATAATCAAAAGGTGATTCAACAAATTATTAGTGTGAGGGTGTGCAACTAAATTTCTGGATAATTTCGTTTTTTTACATTTTCCATGTAATTGTTTTTCAGCTGAATTTTACAGAAAAATTGGATGTTTGCATATTATATGCAGAAAAAGCTTTAAAGATTTACGTGGTCTCATCTTTTCTAAATCACAAAAACCTGGCAGTTTAACCAAGGAGTGTAAACATCTATAGGCCGCTGTAGGCTTCTGGCTTGCTCTGTGGTCTTTAGCCTCATTAGGTCTAGTTAAACACTAATTTCTAATCGTACATCTGTCCTTTCTGCGTTAAACCAGAGGAATTTCTGACACCCATCCACATTGTAGACACTTAAATGATTGAACCCATGAAACCTCAACATATGGCCCTTCAAAACACATAATGCCCACAATAAAGCAAAAAGACAGAGCTGATTACAACTCATTTTAATTTAATACATTCAGATTGATTGTATTAGTAATTCTTAAATACACATTTGCTGTACCTATAGCAACAAAGATTTTAGAATTTGAAATTACTCTTAAGCAAGAAATTGCAGTGTGCAAAATGCAAGAGGGTTCACACTTTGCTTTCTGTGGTTTCAGGTGGAGAAGCCTGACAAAGAAGTCAAACAAACACAGAAAACATCAGGCAGGAGATACCAGCTCTACAGAAGAGCTAAAGAAGATTAGTAGGTACACCAATGAAGGACTGCCTTGGAAAATGCTCAACAAATTCAGCCTCAAGATGCCCTCAGGTGTAGGGACCACTAGAGTAGGGCCAGCTCCACTGTAGCAATTATGTCATCAGCCAATTGCAGTTGACCCCAACGAATTGATGTCTGCTTGGCTCATTATGTGGAAACTGATGCACCAAATAACCTGTTCTGTTATCTACAGCAGACATAAGGGGATTTGATTGCTGTAGCCGGTGGGGATGGATTAACAGGTGCTTCTCAAATAACAATATAAAATGTGGGTCACTGTACAAGTGTGAGATGGACAAAGGAGCTCTGAAAAACAATACCAGCATGGATGTCAGTGTACTTTCTGGAGATAAAGTCCAGTTTGAGGAATTACTGACATATTGTTGAAATTTTGACACTTTTTAACACTTTCTTGGCTTGCTTATATGGTCAATAATGTATAAAAGTTCAGATTTCCTGCAATTATCCCATGAACAAAGTCACAAACTTGTCATGAACTTTCAGAGGTATGCAGAAAACATTTTTTTCCATCATCTGATTGTTAATTAAGCCTCTTTCACACTAAAGCTGGAGGGTGTAAAATGAAAATAAGTGTTGGGGAGTAATCTCTTTATACTGATTAGGAGATGTTTAATCAGACATGACGGATCTCATCAAAAGTCAGATCCTCCGTTCTCTGTGGGCGGCAGAGTGCCATCTGTTGTTTGCTCTAATTGTTTCTGGAAAACTTGGTGTTGACTTTTTCTGAGTCATTGATGACGTTCCTTCTGAAAGAAAAACAAACATGAATCCATTGGAGGCTACAGAGAGAGATACGTGGCATGCGTTGAATGGCATGAAAGACTTTCATGTTAACCCACAGGGCGGGGTCATTTTTATTCTTTCTATTTGCTCAAAGTCACATATTTATCATTTCCAATAAAAAATGTATTGTGAGCCAAGTAATTTATACTAGCTTTTGTGTTGTCATCATAAATTAACATAACCGTCAATATAAGCATTTTAATGAGTATTAATATGCTTTACAAACTAGTACATAAAAGACTCAACTCAATAAGTAAAGTTCTGCGCAGAAATCTTGAGCCATATCAGATTTTATTCTAATATTTTAATGTGGTCTTGTGTCTTCAAGCTTTTTGAAGGTCTTGTGATGTTTTTCTTTGGACTCTGGCTGTTTTTTTGTCCTATCTTTAGTCCAGGGCCTAAACATTTCATCCATTCACCAATTTTTTTATACCCGCTTCTTCTGTACAGGGTGCTGGTTCCTATCTCCAGCGGTCTTTGGGCAAGAGGCGGGGTACGCCCTGGACAGGTTGCCAGTCCATCTTAGGGCTTTCACAGTTCTTTTGTGACCGCTTTTGTCCCTACTGAATTCTTATCCATCCTGTTACTATGTTACTACCACAGGTACTAGATCTGCACCAAGATATTTCCTAACAGTCTGTAATTTCCCTACATATGTGCATTTTCTGCACCTTCACCATCAGTTTCTGCCCAACTGTTAAGCTGTAAACATCGTTATGATTCAGGTTCTGTCTCTTTATCTGTACCTTTGCAAGAATTTTATCTGTTTTTTTGAACTTGACTTTCAGACGTTGTACATCTGTTATAGACAGATGTTAGGTCTTCCATGTCTTCTCTGCATTCCTAGAACCCTTACAACCACTGCACTATGATCATGTTCTATTGAACAGATAATGGGAGTGATTTAAAACTTTCTCACTGTATCATATCATATCTGAGAGGTTAATAATTACAGTAGCATACAACCAGGGGACAGAACAACTTTTCCAGTCAGATAATAAATCACTTTTATATTTACTATATTTACTTATACTTTGATATTTTACATACTAAGAAAATCTTGAGAGATTAAATGATAAAATGACAAAACATAGTTTTCTTGCTGACATGTTTGACCTAAATCTACTGGTTAGAAGATATAAAACACGTCATAAAAAACGCAGCTCACAGATTTTACGGATACAAGTAAATACTGTTTCCTCTTCAAGGAAAACATCGTCTGGAGAGTTTTACACTTAAAAAAAAACCACAGACTGTTTGAAATATTTGTTTTATAACAGCTGTTTTTACTAAATATTTCTGAGATTTTGCACTTTGGTGAACCAGCCAAAGCCCCATTCCTGGATTATTTACACTCCAACAAATCCACACTAAAATAATTTAGGGCAGTTGGAAAATTCTCCAATCAAGGACATTTTCTAAGCTTGTCCTCATAGTTTTACTGAATTACTGTTTTACATCATAACAGATGTTTACCTTCTTGAAGTGAAATTATTTCTTGGTGACAATTTCGACAATATTTAATAGTATTCAAAATTAATTTGTTAATCACTTCAAATGGAAATTTGTCACTTTACAACAAGTGTAAACCATGTGAACACTGACAAATTCAGGCTTACAAACTACTTTTCTTCGTGATCCTCCACAGAATTTGAAGTTTATTCATTATAAAAAAGAAATAAATAGTTGAATCACATCAATCATTATATCTGTCATCTTTATTTTTCCACACAGCTTTTTCTTGATCGATAATGATGGATCCCACAGTTTCGCTTAATGTATTTTTCTGTTTTGGTTTCATGCTTTTATTGTTTTAGTGTCATGCATTACTGCTTCAAACAAAGATTACTGTGTACTGCAAAACCACACAAACCTATTTGGAAACAAGAAAGTGTAATTATTCAGACCATGACATATCAGATAAGTTAATGAAAGATGGGGAAATGCTCACACAGTGGTGGCAAAAAAATAAATAAATCCATTCAACAGAACAATCCTTTCAACACCCCAGCTAGATAAAAATATAGCTTTAGATACACACCACCCTCTGTTTATTATCATGCTTCAGATATTCTGTCAGATGGGTTCTGATACGTCACTTTTAAAATCTCCCACAGATTAACGGGTGAGGGTTAATGCAAGATCTGCACTAGAAATATTTTTATATACGGAAAAATAGACTGTGTAACTCGAAGACCATGTGTCTTTACTCATTCCTTTGCATATTTTATTCATTTTCTTAAAGTTCTGAAGCAAATCCACAGTAAAAGGTGCATCTCAATAAATTGGAATAGAAATTGAAAAAACAGTTTATACAGTGCCTTGCAAAAGTATTCACCCCCCTGGCAATTTGTATGTTTTGTTTCCTCATAACCTGGAATTAAAATTGATCGAGAGTTTTCTCCATTTTGTTTACAGAAGATGCCTACAACTTTGATGGTTTATTATTTCTGTTATCATAATCAACAACAAGCAGGACAAAATAACAGAAATCATCAGCATGCATAACTGTTTATACACCTAAAGTCAGTACTTTGTAGAGCCACCTTTTGCAGCAATTACAGCTGCAAGTGGCTTTGGATAAGTCTCTATGAGCTTGCTACATCTTGCCACTGGGATTTTTGCCCAATCCTCAAGGCAAGCCTGCTTCATCTCCTTTATGTTGGCTGGTTTTCAATCTTGAAGTCTGACCACAAATTCTCAATTGGATTCAGGTTTGGACTTTGACTAGGCAATTCCAAGAGATTTAAATGTTCACACTTAAACCACTCAAGTGTTGCTTTAGCAGTCTACTTCGGATCATTATCCTGCTGGAAACTGAACCTTGATCCCAACCTCAAATCACAGGGAGACTAACAGGTTTTCCTCCAGAATATCCCTGTATTTAGCACCATCCATCTTTCTCTCGACTCGGATCAGTTTCCCAATCCCTGTTGCTGAAAATCATCCCCACTGCATGATACTCCCACTACTATGTTCCACTGTGGGGATGGTGTTCTTGGGGTGATTGGATGTGTTGGGTTTGCGCCAGATAAAGTGATTTCCTTGGTGGCCAAAAAGTTCCGTTTTAGTCTCTTCTAAACAGAGCACCTTTCTCCATTCATCTGGGGAGTCGCCCACAAGCCTTTTAGCAAACTCAAAATGTGTTTTCTTATTTTTTAATTAATGGCTTTTTTTCCGGCCATTCTTCCTTAAGGAGTGGCTTATTGTGGTCCTATGGACAGATACTCCAGTCTTAGCTTTGGAGCTCTGCAACTCCTTTGGGGTTACCTTTGGTCTCTGCCTCTGATTAATGACCTCCTTGCCCAGTCTGTGAGTTTTGGTGGGCAGCCCTCTCTTGGCAGGTTTGTTGTGGTACCGTGTGGTTCAATTCGATGATGATGGATCTGATGGTGCTCCAGCGGGACATCAAATATTTGGATATTTTTTTATAACCCCACCCTGAGTTCTCAGCAACTTTGTCCCTGACTTGTTTGGAGAGCCCCTTGGTCTTCAAGGTGTGATGCCACACAGGTGGACTTCATCTCACTAATTATGTGACTTTTTAAGGTAGCTGGTTGCTCCAGAATCTTTTAGGGGCTTCATAGCCAAAGGGGTGGATACATATGTACATGCCAGTTCTCTTTTTTTTTTACAATTATTCGTTTTTATATATATTTTTATCATTTCAGTTCACCAACTTAGACTTTTTTGAGCAGATCCATCACATAAAATAAGATTAAAAAAACTTCAGAATTACAGGTTGCACATGTAGAAAACCTGCTTCGCAATATGGTGCACCAGGTTGCAACAGGTTGTGCTAGTGGGAATAGGCAATAGATGGATGGATGGAAATAAAAATTAAAATGCTCAGGAAACTTGAAAAGTACATAAGACAGACAAAATAAATGGTTTTTAATACAGAAATGTTGGGCTTCTGAAAAAGGAACACCACTGTATACATAGTCAGGGCTCCTTTAGTATGAACTCCTGCATCAATGCTACATGGAATGAAAGGGATCAGCCTGGGCTCTGCTGAGATGTTCTGGAGCCTGAGTTGCTAATAGAGGCCTTTAGGTCATTTGCAGATTAGATTAGGCCAGTTGGTTGGCCAGTCAAGCCCAGTGATACCAGGGTAATTAAAGCAGGTGTTAGTTCTTCTGGTAGTATGAACAGGTGCCAAGGCCTACTAGAAAATTAAATCAGCATCTCCATAAAGCTTGAACCTCTTGGACATGCTTTACTTCACTATGTTCTCAAGGTTGCAGTTATCCTCTGTTGCTTGTGCACCTTTTTCTACCGCACTTTTTACTTTCTTTCATTGTATTATCTTAGCTGTGAGCCATAACAATCAAAATGAACAGACATAAACAGTTGAAATATATCACTATGGGTGTTTTGAATCTTTATAGTGCATGAGTTTTTTTGTGTTGAACTTCAATAACTGAAATAAAAAGTTACCTTTTCAATTATATTGCAATTTATTGATATGCACCGCTACTACTAAGTCATTGCTAAAGTAAGCTTTCTAAAACATATGTATTGGAACAATCAGGAAATAAATGTAATTGCATTTCATGAATATTTTTTCTATAAAGAAAAATGGAAAATGGAAACAAGACTTCCAGATGGTTTTCCGGCTATGTGTCCGAGTTCATCCTGGCTGATTTTGCATCCACGGCTTGAGGTGCTGTGTGTTCTCATTAAAGTGGAAGTGTTGCATTATGGATGAGAAGGCAGGTAACTTACAACACAGCTTGCTCAACACTGTGCAATGCAAACCTGAGATGCATTCACTTATTTATTTGAAACAGCAGACATATGTAAGAATATTTAGATCGATATACAGGGGTTGGACAATGAAACTGAAACACCTGTCATTTTAGTGTGGGAGGTTTCATGGCTAAATTGGACCAGCCTGGTAGCCAGTCTTCATTGATTGCACATTGCACCAGTAAGAGCAGAGTGTGAAGGTTCAATTAGCAGGGTAAGAGCACAGTTTTGCTCAAAATATTGAAATGCACACAACATTATGGGTGACATACCAGAGTTCAAAAGAGGACCAGTTGTTGGTGCACGTCTTGCCGGCGCATCTGTGACCAAGACAGCAAGTCTTTGTGATGTATCAAGAGCCACGGTATCCAGGGTAATGTCAGCATACCACCAAGAAGGACGAACCACATCCAACAGGATTAACTGTGGACACAAGAGGAAGCTGTCTGAAAGGGATGTTCGGGTGCTAACCCAGATTGTATCCAAAAAACATAAAACCACGGCTGCCCAATTCACGGCAGAATTAAATGTGCACCTCAACTCTCCTGTTTCCACCAGAACTGTCCGTCGGGAGCTCCACAGGGTCAATATACACGGCCGGGCTGCTATAGCCAAACCTTTGGTCACTCATGCCAATGCCAAACGTTGGTTTCAAGGGTGCAAGGAGCGCAAATCTTGGGCTGTGGACA
This sequence comes from Crenichthys baileyi, assembly GCA_036173005.1. NCBI lineage: Eukaryota > Metazoa > Chordata > Actinopteri > Cyprinodontiformes > Goodeidae > Crenichthys > Crenichthys baileyi. Next base: position 777,786 of record JAHHUM010001158.1, on the reverse strand, counting down.
ATGTGAAACATGTATTGTTCTCTGATGAGTCCACCTTTACTGTTTTCCCCACATCTGAGAGAGTTACGGTGTGGAGAAGCCCCAAAGAAGCGTACCACCCAGACTGTTGCATGCCCAGAGTGACGCATGGGGGTGGATCAGTGATGGTTTGGGCTGCCATATCATGGCATTCCCTTGGCCCAATACTTGTGCTAGATGGGCGTGTCACTGCCAAGGACTACCGAACCATTCCTAAGGACCATGTGCATCCAATGGTTCAAACATTGTATCCTGAATCAGTGTTGTGTTGTGTATCAGGATGACAATGCACCAATACACACAGCAAGACTGGTGAAAGATTGGTTTGATGAACATGAAAGTGAAGTTGAACATCTCCCATGGCCTGCACAGTCACCAGATCTAAATATTATTGAGCCACTTTGGGTGTTTTGGAGGAGCGAGTCAGGAAACGTTTTCCTCCACCAGTATCACGTAGTGACCTGGCCACTATCCTGCAAGAAGAATGGCTTAAAATCCCTCTGACCACTGTGCAGGACTTGTATATGTCATTCCCAAGATGAATTGACGCTGTATTGGCCACAAAAGGAGGCCCTACACCATACTAATAAATTATTGTGGTCTAAAACCAGGTGTTTCAGTTTCATTGTCCAACCCCTGTATGTACACTACCAGTCAAAAGTTTTAGCTACACTTTCTAACTTAATTTGTCTCTTTATTTTCATGACTATTTACATTGTAGATTCTTACCAAAGGCTACAAAGCTATGAATGAACACACATGGAATTATATAGTAAACAAAAAGTGTGAAATAACTAAACATTTTTATGTTTTAGATTCTTTAAAATAGCCACTATTTGCTATGATTGTTGCCTTGGTCTCTTGACATATTTAAAGTTCTTTTACAATTTTAGTTTGCTACGTAATTGCATATGTGTTCATTCACTGTTTTGAGGAACTTCAGTGATAATCTACGTACAAATAGTACAAATAATCATAAACACAAAGAAAAACATTAAATGAGAAAGGCGTTCTAAAACTTTTGACCAGTAATGTATATACATGTATATTTTTATATATATAACTATTAGAATTGTGACCTGCTGGTTCATCTGAAACGTCTGAGTGACTCTGTCCTCCAGTGTTTGCCTTATCTCAGTTTTCTGTCAAAAAATAAAAGAAAACACTAAATTATGGTTTTTTTTTCAATCAATATAAAACATGCATCAGTATCCAGAATTAATAAATAATCCATTTGCCAATCATATGCATCAAATGCTTTGTTTAGTATGGAGAAAATAAATTCAGATTTTTTTTATCTCAATAAAGTTGAGTGGGATTTTTTTCCCACATCAAAGTTTCTGCCTCAACATGCTCATTAGAATTAGCTCCGCAAGGTCATGTTTATACCTTAATTTGCATGTTGCTGAGCAGCCTATCTCCATTCAACAGCTGGTTATACTGCCATCCCCAGCCCACCTCGCCCACACAGCTCTGCCTGGGCACAGGTGGGGGGGCCTGAGGAGCAGCTCGGAATAAATATCTCAGATCACTTGTGGCCTCGCGAGAAGTGGTACCCACACCAACGTACAGCGGGATATAATTCGATCTCGGCCTGTAGTCTCCAATTCCATCTGGACCTGGTGAGAGAAGTTGTGAGTAAGGAAACTAAATACTTCTTCACTTGTGATTTGTTATCAGTGGTGCCTGTAGTTGCCCTCAGCTAAATGAGATAAAACAAGCAGATTAGCTGCAGGATTTTAAATTATGTTTTCATTTATTAAGGGAAAAATTTATAAAAAAAGGTTGTTTCAGAGTTAAATCAAAAGGTCAAACCCTATGCAGAGATTGTATAAAAATTAAAAAAGAGAACTGACCAATTGTCATGTTTGGTGGGTTGTTTGTAGGACCAAATTACAGACAGAACGTTGGGAGCAGCATGTCAAATATAAGGATTTAATTAAAAACTACAGCAAACTAACAAAAAGGCACAGAGAGACAGTGTAGCGGAGAACATGGCGGTTGAATGGAGTCCTGAGCAGAACAACTTTAGACTCCAGAGGGGAGCAATGAGAATCACAGAGTTTAAATAGCTAATTAGGAGAAATTAGGTGCAGCTATGGTAAAAAGAAAACCAGGAAAACTGAGGGAGAGAGACTAATTAACACAGCTAGAGCTGAACAGAGATACAAGAAACCCCGGGAATATATACTATATTGCCAAAAGTATTGGGTCACACCATCAAACCAATGAATTCTGGTGTTCCAATCACTTCTATGGTTGCAGGTGTATAAAGTTTGGTGTGGATAAACTTGACAGGCCTGCACAGAGTCCTGACTTCAACTTTTTACAACACCTTTCAGATCATTTAGATCAGAGGCTGCAACTCTGGTTTTCTCATCTCACTATGAACACACTCCTAAACATTGTGGAAGAGGTTTACAGAATAGTTAAAGTTGTTATTGCTGGCAACAGTGGGTCCATCAACAAACTGGATCTTAAAGATTAAGAATAGGATATCACCAAAGTTCATCTACACGTAAAAGCAGACAGACAAATACTTTTGGCAATATAATGTATTTACTAGCTCTAATAGAAAATAACTCAAAGTTTAAAGAACACAAGAATAAACTAGGAAGCTAAATACAAAGAATGGACTATGGAGACACCAACTAACAATACCGAGCACAGAGAAATAAACTGAATAAGAACTTAACACGGAAATGATCAGAATGCAAACACAAAAGAAAATCAAAACCCTAACATCTCAGGATCGTGCCAAGCATCTTTTATTAGCTTTATATTTAAAAACACTTTTCTCTTATCATGTTTGGTAAATTATTAAAAGCCACTGGCTCTAGGAATACAGGTTGCAAACCACTGTCCCAGAGCATCTAAAGCACTGCATGCCTCAGTTGCCCCCGTTGTGGTCAGAGTTCATGATTCAACAATAAGAAAGAGACAAAACTTTCTTCCATGGGAGTTCCATTGTCAAAACCACTGCTGATCCAAAAGAACACAAAAACCTATCTCGCATTTGCCAGACAACATATTAATAATTCCCAAGACTTTTGGGGAAATTTTCTGTGGACTGATAAGATAAAAGCATAAGTTCTGGAAATGTTTCGGTCCTGTTGCATCTGGCAGAAAAAGAAAACGGCATTAAAAAAAAAACATGGTGGTGGTACTGTGATGGTCAGGGGACACTTTGCTGCTTCAGGACCTGGATGACTTGCTGAAACCACAAATTTGGCACTCTACCAGTCTTGACTTAAATGTGATAGCATGCCCTTAAATACGCTGTTCATGCTTGAGTGGCATTAGTTAGACAGATTTTTACCCTCCTTAAATGAAATCATCATTTCAAGACTGCATTTTGTATTTGTTTATCTTTGTGTGAAATAAAATGACCTGAAACAAGTACGAGTGACAAAAAAGCAAAAGCGGAAGATGTGGCAAATATCTTTCAATTATTTATCTGTTTTGGTTAAAAAGACAAGGAAAGTCTGATCACTAGAAAATTTATGACATACAGATGAAATACATAGAGTAAAACAAATACAAATATTCAGCATAATGGAGTCTTCAAATCATCTTATATTTGCTGCTTAAAACACTTAAGCAAAGTTAACCAATAAGGAGCTTTATGGCAATGAATCATTTCTTACTAATTACATTTGAAGTTATCATAGTAACTATGTCACCTTGCAGCCACATCAAAATTGCTTTGATTTAATTTTTAAAACTTTTTAGCTTCCAATTTCTCTCCAAGGACTGTGTCCAGCTGAAGGAAACACAAGAAAGGCACATTGTCAGTTAGGTTTCCTACCTGTAAAAATTATCCTCTGCCCATACTGCGGCTCTTCTGAGGCCTTGTTACTGTTGTGCATAATTCTATCTTATTATATCTGCAGCTTAGAAAGAGCTTTGTAATGGCCCCGCTGGACTGACAACATGAGCCCGCGGTATATTCTGCCCATGGGGTCATGGCTGGTTGTAATACAACCAGCGGTTGTCATGGTGTCATTGCCTGAGGCCTAATTTCATTCTACAACAAGGAAACCTGCTTTGTCTGTTCAGCTATTCCCATATCTAAATGTGTGTAATATTATTCAATCAAATAGATTTGTATGTGGCGAGAAATACCATGTCATAACAATTAATTTTATTGTGCATGGTTAATTATTACTCACTGATCAAAGGGAGTAGTTTTTGAAAGATGAGCATATTTACGACCTTTAAAAGTCCCAAAAGTTCTTGTAAGAAGGGAATACTGTGAAACTGTGATTTTAATTGAAGGAAAAATGATTTAACGATGTCTGGAATTTCTTTATTAATAAAAATGTAAATCTAAAGATGAGCTTTTAAAGTCTTAACAATCTCATCTATAGTTTGGCATTATACTTAATTGTATTTACAACACTTCTTTTATATGTTAGAATAAACATATATAGGACTTTTTAGGGTTAAATATGCCATTGTTCTTCAATATACTCACCGTTTGCTTGTGCATATTGCATTTAAATATGCAATTCCCGACTAAGTCACTTGGTGGTGCCAAAGCATTACCTTTCCTACATTGCATCCTTCGTTCCGTCCTTTGTTGAATGGACTCGCCCATAATAAGCCTCCTCCGTGTTACCAAATCCATGTAAAGTAAAAAAAAAAAAAAAAAAGATGTCAATAGGTTTTGGGGAAACAGAATTTCCTTACTGCCAAATTAAGATTAATAAAACTAAGAATTCGACGATGACAACCGACTCCTCTTTGCTGTTGGGGAAACAAACATATACAGAACGTATTATCACTCCGATGAATTTCAAAGTAAGCAGGTGTGCCTATATTTGTATGTATATATAGTATATATATATAAATATATAAATATATATACATACATATATATATACATATATATATATTGAGTTGTGTCTTCCATGTGTACTCTGTTTGAGGTCAATTTGCAGTGAAATTTACGTATATTTGTCTAAGTTCGTTTGAACACGCAATTGATAATTGGATGTGCATAATTAACTATTTTGGGCTGCCGAGCTTTATTTTGAAAATCTCATCAGGATGTGCTGTTTCTAACCCCTTCTGACTTGATAATAGTGTGTCAGTCACCATGGTGGTGGCATACAACAGAAGACGGCAAACGGCGGTGTACCTATTCTCACTTTTAGCTGTCTATAAACGCGAATAAAATGGATTTTCTAAGTGTAATGTAACAATTTTGACCTTCCGTGATGGACGCCATGTTGTTGCTGACAGGTTAGTTTGTAGCCGTTAGCTTTCCTTTTGTTTACCGGATCCTTTATGGAATTTCGTCCCGTAGCTAGCAGAATGCTGAGGACACAAGGAATATCTTCACCTAATACTGGCTTCAACGGCGGGACTTCAGGTTGACAGTTAGAAAATAACTCAAATAGTCTGTTCGATCCGTGTTTCTTGATTAAAACAAGTTTTAATAATTAGTGGCCGCGGGGACTGCTGTTGGCAGCAGGTTTCGGTTTGGGAAGCAGAGAGGGACAGACACCCCGAGGAGACCGCTCGGTTGTCTGGCTCCAGTCGTGGCCTGGCTTCGGGCACTTCCAGCTTCATACGCCAGCTTCGGAGCACATCCGACACGAATAAACTAAAACAAAAGGGAGGCCCACATTTCTACATTTATATCGCCTCTGGGTTCCTATAAGGTAGTTTTAAGGATAAGAAACTGCGCTACACGCCGCCTTCCAAGACAATGGCGTCTTATGTGGATAACCGCTTTCGGCAGGCTGTGATGATGAACCCGGCTGAACGGACGCAACAGGTCAGTGGGTTTTTTTTACTACATTGTACTACAAATGGAATCAGAAGTGCTTATTTCTGCTAGTCTGTTGCAACATCACGACACTGCACCGTCCTAATCTGCAACAGTTAAACAGTTTTTCTGTGTGCAACTGTTGCCATGCAGCTCGTTCCTGTTTCATTCGCCTGCATCCCGCTTTAAGCCCTTTTATCATCGGAGATAATCGGATATACTTAACATACAACAGGAGCCGCAACGACCGTGGGAATCTAACCCGCATGCGCATGTGCGCGTCGTGGTTTGTTGGGGGCCCCAAACTTTACGCCCTCAAATTCACCCTATGCGTTATACATCTGAGGTCTCACAGTGGTCCTGCATGTTTTAGATCTGCTTCTGCCGCCCAAGACAACCAGCATGCATTCAAGGTTTGCAGAAGCCTGTTAATGACTTTTTAATATAAATCAGGTTCTGGGAAACAGGGACATGTTCAAAAACAGTGGGCCCCGAGGGCCAGGATTAGGGACCAATGCATTCTACACATAAAATGCTAATATTAAACAGGAGCATGCGATTGTAGATTGTTTGAATTAAACCGCAAGACATTAAACCTTTCTTTGTTTACATGCAAAATGATAGTATTCTTTATTAATTGGCTGTTTGCCTCCAGTGCACTCTGTTGAACACCGTTATTTTGGTTGTGATGCACAGAAATAGAAGCATGTTATGCACTATTTACAGTTCCATTGAAAAAGATTAGAAAAGCTATGGCCGTAGGACGTCAGGGAAACATCTCATTGCAGTATTATTGGTGATTATTGCAATGACAAAATCAACTTTGAATTAACACATTCTCAGCCCTAACTAATTAGTTTTCTCTCTCATAACAATGGCCCACCATTCCCCCTGAGTTTTAGTATATTGGTTTATATAAGGTATGGGCATAATGGCGGTTAAAGTCTGTACAACCGGCCAAATATATTTTGGAAGTAGAGTTATATTTAATAGCCTAGAAGATATGGCATCTAAACATTTCTTTGTGATTGTGAAATTGCACACACAGGAATTATGATGCGCTGTGCTAAGGCTGCACAGCACATCACGAATATATCGTCATCGCAGTATCAGTGTGTGCAAAATTCATATTGTAAAGGACTGTTTGGTGTGCAGTAATTGTTGGCCATTAAATTCTAAGTGTGATGAACCTTCATTTTACATGCCAATGTTATATTTAGCCAGCTGGACAGAGTCTCATGGCAGCAGATGCTCACACTGGACACAGATGACATCGCCCAAAATGCTAAAGGTCACAGAGTGATGGATACACAGATAAAAAAGTGAGGAAAGAAGAAAATAGACCATATTTGCCAATATTATCCCAAAATGTCCTAGTATCGTGCAGCCCCACTGTGCAAATCTAAAATAAACTAATGCTTTGTTGTTAGGTTCTCTGACACTCATTGGTCTCTACTGGTGGATTCCCACTCTTTAGAGTTCCTGGACTTGTGGGTTGTTGTGGGCATTAACTTTAAACCACACAGGCACACACACAGAAGCCTACATTAATATTCAGTTTCTTCTGATTTACAACTTTTATTGGTCAATTTAAAGCTATTTTGGCTGCAAAACATGAAATCACTCCGAGTGCTGTAAACGAATGTGGTTTTGGCACCGACTTCACACATGAGCAATCAATACAATAACACAACTGTGGGTTACAGATAGAGGCTGACCCTGTGCCCGTCTGTCAATGATGGTCTCTTTGCTGGCTTGTTAACTGCCTCTGGCCTCTGGTATTTACAGCTTTTTTGCAGACTGTAAATAGAGTAGATGACAGCTGGCAGCATGATGAGGTATGGGGAAAAGAAAATTGCCATCATTAGTATTTTACGGTAAAGCTTCTGCAGAAAATATTTTCATTTATGATAGACTAGTAATGTTTGCATTAAGTTTGCTTAAAAAAGGGACCTTGAGATTTTGTAAAATAAAAAATGTAATTGGATTCGTTGGGTCATTTTTTTTAAGGATTTGTCTCTCCGTGACGTGCCAGTACTGATTGTGAGGTATTCCCTACTTACCCACCAAATGTGTGAAAGAGTTAATTTGTTGACATGTGTTTGCTAGAAATAATCAGATAAAAAAATCCAGGCTTTCTATAATTCTGAAAAAGTACAAAACATGATTTAAAAAAAAAGGAAAATAAACCTGGAGGAGGACTACTTTCTGCATGCTTTATGATTCATTATACATTTTTTACTCGAATAAAAGCCAACGAAAAGTTTCTCTGCAGGAAGCCATGTTATTTCCAGCTGTAATCTTTGTGTTATTATAAATCATACTATTCTGACACTATTTTGGTCTTCTGTATTTTTCATCAGCAGCACCTCTCCCAGTTTGCGGAGTGACTGCAGTGACTCAAATGGGTTTATCCTAATGGTGTTAGCAGGACCTCTCTGTTAGGATTTGCTAACTGATGCAGGGATCTGGCTTTATCTCTAGAGACTTGCCACGGCGAGGCTTGACCCTGTGCCTCACGCTGTGGTCACATGGCAGGTTAAGTAACTGACCGCTTGACGGTTTCTGTTCTCACTGGCGTTATCAGTTTCCTTTTTTTGTGATTATTGGAAGCTGTGTGAAAGTTTTTGGCTGCAGATGGATAAGGCCGAGGAAAGAACAGAAAGAGGAGGGTGACGCAAATTTTTAAAATCTACAGGAGCAACATTAAAATATTTTTTTTCTCACCTTCTTGCCACGAGGCTTCATAATTTCTTTGTATTAGGAGCATAGGCGGCATCGCGCTGTGTGTAAGAGTGTAAAACTGTGTTTTTACTATTATAAAACAAAGAGAAAATGAGTAAGGAGTTGACATTCTAAATTGGCTCGAGGATCTTATATTAACCAGCAGCACCAAAACACCACTTTTCATGTGTATATGCTACAGCAGGGAGGAACAAGTTTGGTCCTGAGAGCTACTGTCCTGCATCAGTTTCATGCATCCCTTCACCAGCACGCCTGAATCAGATGGCTAAATTCTCTCATCAGTCTGGCACCGAGCTCTGCAGAGGCCTGGTAACAAGTCATTCATTTCGTTCAGGTGTGTTGAGGAAGGGATGGTCTAAAAGTTGCAGGATAGTAGCTCTCCAGGACTGGACTTTGTCACCTCTGTTTTAGAGAGGGTAGATCCTTACTTTGATTCAGAGATTTCCAGAGGGTTTCCAACATTTCCAAGTTCTGTTTGCTTCATGGCAGACAGAGATTGAAAGCCCAAAAAGTCAAAGCTGTACTTCGTTTAGCGTCCTTGTTGTCTTCTGGAAATCTTGCTCTCGCTTGCAGCCTGAATGTTGTGCATAAAAACTAGATGTTCCTTTTTAAATAACATTTTTTTAAATCTCTGAGCTTCCTCTAACTTCATTTTCAGCGACTTACTGATAGTAAAAATGCCTAACTTACAGTATTCTTCACTTGGTAAACAGCAACCACACAGAAGAATATTTTTGTTGGTTTGAACTGGTTACTTGTATTATGGTGCGTTCCCTGATCACAAAAAGGTAGGATTTTTGAGTTTCTGATTGCTTGGTTAGCATTTGAAACCGATTAAGCTAAAATCAGCAGATTCTTTGCATCTCTAAACTGAGCTGTGCTTTTTGTTATTTATGTATTTGATCTTCCATTTACAAAGTGATTTTTGCTAATTTAGGCAACACTTTTTCCACTTTTGCACACATTCCCTTTAATTTTTAAAATGACTGGACTTTATGTGCAAAAGCAGATGATGGCCCATCTGTTGAAGACGGGCAACTTTGCAGTTGTCTTCAGTCAAAAACCAACATTCTTTGTTTCAGAGAAGCTGAGTTTTTATTTTATTGGGAAACTAAAATTACTGTGTTGGCAAATTCTAGAACATTATAACATAAATGTATATAAGTCATTATTTTGGTGTCAGAAGGATGAAGAGCAGCACGCTCTTCGCCTCAGCAGGGATGACAGCCGCTTAGTTTTACTTTCAGCAAGCACATAGCTGGACACAGGACCAGCATCTCTCCGCTTCCTCAGCCAGGTGGCAAAGCTAAAGGCCACAAACAACAAACTGTCCTCCACTGCGATGACCCTGGTTCACAGCCACATAGCTGGAGGGACAAGCCACCTGCTTTACATTATTTCCACATATTCTGGGAAAAGGGGGATCAGTGGCGGCTCACAGCCACCTCAAAAGGTGACTAAAGTGGAAAAAAGGAGACAAGTTGGAGTCGCATGTATTGTAAGAAAATAGCAGCGTGCAGAAATTAAGATTTCGACACTGAATTTAAGGCATCTATCATACAGTTCTGAGGTAAGAGTGTCACCAAAAAGGAAAGTATTAAAAGTTGCTATTGTCAGATTATAATTATTTGGTTGATATAAAAAATACTGTTTCTGTATTCAGAGAGATGTGAAAACAAGCAATTAAAGTTCCCTGTTGTTTTATTTGTTCGGTTCTCCTAAAATGTCCGACATGACTTTTAAAAATGTAGTACTGATACACTGAAAGTACTGATCCATAGTATTCCTCATACATCATGTATTCTGAAATGTACTTGTATTCAGCTATTAGTAATTAAAAGCCCTTATTAGTAAATGCTGATAAATGGTCTCTGCATGAAGGATTGTGAAATGATTGACGACAGAGTTTTTCTGTGGCTCAGGCTCAGCATCCTGCTCCGTACTGTCAGGAAGAGGAAAAGCACCAGGATGTCTTGTGAACCTTAACAGGAAGAATGTTTTCAACCCTTTCGCTCCAAAGCAGCATTGCTGTTTGTTGAAGTTGCTTTTTGTTTTGCGAGTTGTTTCCCATTTTTGTTTGGGCGTCATAATCATCTGAACATCTGTTTAAAAACCTTCCTGACTGACTTTTTTAGGGCAGGGCTCTTTAAGCTTGAGTCCATTTTTCCTGGCAACTAAGGAGTTGTTAATTCTCCAAAAGTCCAATCCAACCTGTATATTTAGCTACCACTCGCCTTGGCGTTTGCAGAGTTAAAGTGATGTCACATGTTATTTTTGAGTTGAAAGTTGAGACCGTGCAGACTGAAGTAGTTACACACAGCGGAGTCTCAGTGACGTATTCCTTCAGGCCTAAATATGGAGGAAGGTTTCAGGGAGGCAAAAACAAACGTCCGTGATCAGGGGATGCCCAAACAAAACGTGGAGAACTTCATTCTGACTTATTTGAATCAGTGTTTGGATCTTAATTAGAGTAGCACTGGATGCTGGTCAGTGGCATGGCTCTTTAGGGAGCATCTAATTAATATGTTTGATTTAGAATAAAACTATTACTTTTAGATAACAAGTATTCTTTCATTAGACAGATAGACGTCTGTAACAGCTGACTTTAAACCAGGAATCATCCAATCTATAAATGGTTTCCTTCCGTAAAACACAGAAAAATGTTTGTGCAGAGCTCCAGGCTAGCTGGGCTCCGAAAACTAATAAGGAAAAGATTGGTTATAGTTGCTGTGCAAATGGAGCTCTGAGATTTAAGTAAAACTCTCTGCAGCTTCATCTAAATATCTCATTTGTTGCCAGTCTTGTACAAAGAACAAGCTAAAGTTCTCCAGTGTTGGGTTAAACGGAGTACTGTTTGATAACATCTGATGCTCTATAGAAATGTTTAATATTCTTTGTAATTTATTTATTTAAAATGGGACAGTGCATATTAATTAACATGGGCACAAGTTCACATGTTTATATGCTGGATTTAGCCATGATGGCTAATTTTCATCTGCAGTCCCATAGCAGGTTAGGGTTAAAATATGACAAAGACATACATGCAGGACAATTTAAAACAAGCATTACAAAAATACTTCAACAAGGTTTTAGTAAAAACTGTCATACAATGAACACAGGAACAAATGTATTTTCGAAAGACACAACAAATATAAACAATATACGATAGACACATAATTAATAATAAAGTGTTAATAAAACACTAAATTAGATTATGTGTGCATATTTGATTGTCCATGAGCCACTTTTTTTTTTACTGATTTAGAAAAAAGTTTCAGTCAAGATGTTCCTGAGATCTGTGGGTAGAGTGTTCCAGGTGTGTGATGCTCTCACAGAAAAAGACAACTGCCCAAAACTACTTTTTCTAAAGGGAACGTCAAAGTCTCCTCTGCTCTGGGCTTCAGTGCCCAAACTGTTTCTCAGATGGATGTATTCTGGTGGGTCCATTGAGAATTTTAATCATGAAAGATATCATGAAATTTGATCACATTCTCCCAAGTAAGAAAATTTTTTTTTGATAGAATATGACAATGATCGAAGGAGTTTGGCAAACAAACTCTTAAAACTCTAGACAAAAAAACAAAACAATCTTTCAACAGGTATTAAAGTGGTTTTACAGGTTTGTGTCCAACTGGTCAAAGAGTGGTGGATGTGTTATACTTCAGTGCCATGATTCTATATTGTTACAGCTTCAGTCATGAAATTACTTCGAATTTGTCTAAAGGTTGCTGAATCAAATTTTATTTTATTTTATGCTTTCATTACTTGTGATTTCAATGTAAGTTTAGAATCCATAAAAATACCAAAATATTTATATTCCTGTACCACTGTTAAGGTTTGCCCCGCCACTGTTACGGCAGGCCTGGTTCTTTGTTTTGTGCTTTAAAAAAGTACATACCAACTGTGAACATGAATTGTTCAACCAGTTTATAACAGATATCATTGCTGATGAAAGTTCCTTAGCAGCTTGAGTCTCAGTTTTTGAATGTAAGTAGATGACTGTGTCATCTGCATACATTTGACATGTTGCAGATGGACATGCGTCTAGTAGATCATTGATGTATAAGGCGAATAAGAGGGAGCCCAGGGTTGATCCTTGTGGCACACCCATAGAGTTTTAATTAAAAGAAGAAGTGCTGTTGTTGATCCAAACACACTGCATTCTATTTTCCAAACATGATTTTATCTCTATCAAATGCTTTTTTTAGATCGAGATAGACAGCCCCCACTACGCTGCTATTTTGCTGTTGAGCAAGCTGTTTTACAGCTAGAGATGTATACATCAGAGATTTTCAGGCCGAATCCAATTCACCAGTTTTCGATAGCACTGCCTGACCAGTTTGGATTTTAATACATTTTTGAATTAAGAAATAGAAATTATATATATTTTGCAAGTCTACTTATTAATATGTTTTAAGAAAAAATAAAACAACGTTCCTAAAATGAGCCTAAAGTGAGCGACCTGTAAAGTGCTTTAGGTTATTGGACCCAGGTATCTGTACAAATAAAGCCCAACGAAAAAAGTACAGCACATGTCATTTACTCCTTTACAAGACAAAGTAATACTTACTAATTTGTCTTTTATGCACACACCAAACTATAACAAGATATTCATTTTATTTAAAATAAATAACAGCTGTGTTTAACTTAATATTGTGATTTGATTTGTTTGTTATAGTTGTAACTACACAGCATCATGATTGTTCATTAACTGTTATTAGAACCAGGAGTGATGTCAGTGTGAAGAGCAGTCGGTGTTGCACACTCTACTGTTAAACAGTATTTTTTTTCAAACAAAGACTTCATGATTACAGAGTCGACATTTTAAACTTTCCTGAGCGTCTTTATATTAGTGAACAACATAGTGCTAACTGCAAAGATCAGTCGCTGTGTGTATTCCCTGCCTAGTCTGTAGACCTCTACCTAAAAGATTATGAACAAGTTGTATTACCGCATGATGCATAACATATGCCATTGGACTTTTAAAAAGAATAACAAGGAGTTCCTGAATCCTATCTGTTACAATAATAGAGACCGACATAAGGCATCACATGGTCACTCCCTCTACGTTCAACCTCCTGCTGTCTGCAGTCTTCTTCACTCGGTAACAACGGCCTATTATCGATCAGATCCAGTCGATCATAAAACCAGCTGGTTCTTGTCACCAGACGATTTCTCGCTGCCTCTTTATTCTCAGCTTTAGATTGTTATCTTCTGCATTTCTTTCTGTCTGAACTGAATATGAGAGACTGTTGCTTGACTGTTGTCTTGTGACAGATCTTTTAAGATGTGATCAGTTCTTCATTATGTTGCACTGAGGCAAGCAGGTGGACATTTCTGCTAGTCATGGTGAAACGTCCACTCATATATATTGTGCTGATTCATTTTCTTACGTGTAAGTCCTTTTTTATAATAATAGGATGTATGCACCGATTCAATGTTCTGTCAATATCTTCATTGTATTACAGTAAATATTTTCCAGTCTGTTTATAACACTGTTCTGTTTTTTTCTGCTGGACTCAGACTCGGATAAAAAGTGTTTAAGGCAGAAACTTCCTCATGAGGTACATGTGGAGAGAAGTGTTTATGCTGCAGAAGAATCTGATTTCCTTCAGCTACATCATGTAGGACCAGAGAAAACTAATGTAACAGAATCCAGTTTCTCCCATGTTGTCTGCCTTCTGCACTGCTGTCTCTCCTGTTGCTGCTTTCCTTTATACTCCTGAGTGTGCGTTTTAATAAGAGCTTTCTGTGGGTAATGTGATTCATACCGCAGCGGCTTTGATCAGCCGGGTTACACCTTTCTGTTTCAGCTCACAGCTTGCATGCATTTGCCTTAAGCGGGACTGAAATCCATAATGATCCTTCACTCATTGCGTTCTTCCCGCGCTTTTTATCTGCCAGATAAGCTTCAGTGGTGGCTTCAGGGTCACTATGTACATTTGAACCAGCTGAATCACATACTCTACTGAGAAATGCATGTTTTAGGTTCCCATGATAACATTCCTCTGGGTTTTTTTTTCCACACAAAGCAAAACATATTTGGAGTGTAGGCTGCGTGAATTCCTCCGGCTTTCCCAGCAGAAGGATACAGCCCCCATGCCATTGAGTGACCACAGTTTTTACATAACCGAACCCTTACCCTCTTGGCTTTGACAGTAGACTATTTCTGATTTAAAAAATAAAAATGTACTTGTTTAAATTAATGTGATTTATTCTTTTGAAACTGTTCATCTGTTGTTGAAGCATTTTGTATGAATAGTATTTTTGAGCTATCACTGAATTAGTAGTGGTTGTATTATAGTAATTGTAAACAACCTTCTGCTTTGAATGAATTTGCTGTTTAGCCTTCGTTCCAGACAGTACGGACTCACTCTGCTGTGTAATCCACTGTGTAATCCTACCTCGCGGTGGACTGCTCAGACATGACATGGATCAGATAGAGAGCTGATTAATTTGTCCGATTATAGATCTCTTAAATCCCTTTACGCAGGTTCCACATGTATCTAATACTTGTTTTGGCTGTTTGGAACAATGGGACTTAATGGCCTTTGGTGTGGCATGATGTGGTCAAAATCAGGGCAGCGTTTTTGGTGAGGGTGCTTACGTACTAATTTATAAAATAAAGTTGTTTTTTTTTTTAAATCTCTGTATAGACTATGGAAAACCTACAGCTAGTTCTTTTTTTCCTTAGATTTGGACCTGAGAAGGATCAATCATACCACATTTGGTCTAAATCAGCGTTTCTATGAGAAAGTTGCAGCTGTTTGAAATTTTTGGCGAGTAGGTCAAGTTCGTGGTCTTGCCATGCCCCCTAAACATGCTCAAAAACTGAGGATTTTGATCACTTTTAATCCCCAATGCCTTAATTGCATACTGACCAAATTTGAAATCAATAGCTCAAAATCCCTAGGAGGAGTTTATTAAAGTTCAACATGTATGAAACTTCAAAAACGGCCAAAAATGACCCTTTGATCCAAAACGGCCGACCTCCTGTTGGTTTTAAGGCGTAGCCTCAAGAGATGTTTTTTTTTTTCATTTTGAAGAGACTTACCTGTGTACCAAATTTAAAATCTTTCGGACTTGCCAGTTCGTTTATCTCACTTTAGGGGGCACTGTAGAGCAATTTGCTAATTCGTATTTCCAGACCTGGGCAGTTTGGTATAAACATGGAAGTAAAGAAATAAATTACAGTGCTTTTAGTGAGGCTTGTAAGCATTATTTTTATTTGGTGAAATTTGGCTTACAGTTGGAGAACTTGAATGTATGGATAAATCATTTTGATCTGATAATGAACAGGCTAATCACATACGATTAGTTTGCTTTCAAGCCAAGTCTTGCCAAAAAAACTTTTTTTTTTATTGATCTCTTGAAGAAAGAGGTCCTGTTTTTTTCTGAATTTTTTTACAGGATGACAGAAAATAAATAATGCAAACTTGACCAGATCACAATTTTTTCCAAAATCTTTAGCTGGAGTGGAGCTTAAGGACGAATGCCCAGTTTTCTGCTAGAACTCTGCCCTTTCCAGAAAACCTGAAAGGATCAAGACAGTAACATCTCCTATTAACAGCTGATGGTTTCCACCATGAGCAGAAAGCCATGCAGTGTAAACAGAACCACGTTAGGAATGGACAGGTAGTTTGTGACATGAAAGCTTGCCTATGCCTGAGATTCCAGTGTCCTCGGCCATAGTGTGGCCTGTCGGTCCTAATGCAGTCTCTGCTTTATGAGGAGCAGTGTTGGTCGCAGGCAGGTTTTTACTTGTCATGACAGTCATAAGAGCTGATTCATGACTTTACCAGTATGAGGAAAAACAGCTGTGTGCGCTAATGGGGGCTGAAGTGAAGTCTGCACCAGCAGCTGTTTGTTTGGCCTGCAGGAATATCTGCAATGATAGATGTTAATTTTCCTCATTTATAAATCAGTGATCAGTGTTGTTCCACTTTCTGTGTGCAGTGGGGCAAACTGGTGTACCATATATGTCTTGTTGAAATCTTATCTTTGTAATTGGTCCCGGAGGGGTTGTCAGACCTGTGGCTGGTCACGTTTCCCACTCCACAACACTAGGGAAAATGTCCATTCATTTCCAGGACTTCAACCTAATCTGATTCATGTTGGAATGTTTCACAGTTTCTTGCCACTTCCTGCTTTGGAGAAGAATGGTCATAATTATCTCAACGGCAACTTCAATTATCTTTCTAACGCTTCTGAAAGCAGATTTCTTGGATGCAAGTCTAGAAATTTTTAGGAGTGTTACCCAGAAAGCTGGTCTGTGCTCATAACATTAAGGATCTGTTCTGGGGGAGAACCTTGTGGAAACATATTCACTGGAATGATGCAACATTAGCAGCCTAGAAAACATTTCATCCTGGTGACAGAGTGGTATGTGCTTCTTTTGCCATTCCAGCCGTAGTTTTTCTCTAAATGATGTGATGTCAGTTACATGTATTAGACTGTATTATCTCCTTGGCGCCACAGACCTTCTCCTGGCTGGGTGACGCTTGCCTTGGTTGACCTCTATGATGCAGTAGCAGACATTTTCCCACATGGCTGTTTTTTCTCCTTCACAAACCCTTCCATTTGTTTTTACTAATCACCCTTGCCATTGTTAATATTAACATCATCTTATGTATCATGCAACCTTGATGCAGGAAAGACCAAGTAACAGAAATAGGGTTACATAACGCTGCATTGGCCTTCTGCAGAGCTAATGCTGGTCCAGCCTTCTTGAAGTGGCATTTGTTTGTTTGCGATTCAGTAATTTGATTAGTAGACTCACAATGGAAAAGTCCACCCAGCACACACTGAGAGAAACATGCTGTTTAGAGACGAGGAAATGGGCTGAGCGGCACAACAGTATGCCATCGGCTGAAATCAGAACCACGCAAGCATGTTTCTACAAGTGTGTTGGCTAAGAAAGTCCTGGGTGGGGGGAGCGTTGACACAGTTACATCATACGTACTGCTAATCAGATGCTATGTTGGGAATGAGTAGCTGTAGTACTCATCAGGATGGTGAGTCAGAAACATGAGGAAATGAGAGAAATAGAGACCAATCAGGGAGTTAAGGTTCTTCTAATTTCATTATTTTTTAGGATCCAGTTTGGTTTTTAGTTTTCCAATCTGCTTTGTAAATGTTGATAGTCTGGTGGCAGATTCTCACTGATAATAGTAGTAAAAAATGCAATTTATTAAAATCAAAGAAATTAAACAAAAAAATATAATCCAATTGTTTTCTTTGAAACAGGCAGCTTGTGATTATTTCTAGTGCTGCTAAAATAATACAACATATTGTCATTAACGGTTTTAATAATGTTTTAAGCCAGCATATGTAGATGCTAATTCCAGTAGTTTTAGGTGCTTCTTGAGCTAAATATTAAACCTTTTAGCCGTTCTGCTCTGTATAGAGTAACACATACAGAACACACAGTATAACCAGGTCAGTGAGAGCCACAGGTCAGCTGTTACATCAACCTTGCCACTTATATTATAGTTTTAAAGCACTACCTTAAAAAGATTAATGAGTGATGCTCCTTTACTTTCCACACCATGCCTCCATGTAGTGTGTGACCAGAAATAGATAGAAAACGTCCTAATTTGGAAATGAACAAAATTTTTGCTGCCATTTTCTTGTCATTTGGACCACTAAAGCCACATTTAACCAGCCGCACTCACAGCGTTCACACACAGTAGAGCAGCAGACCACCTGAGGTTTACTGTTCTGCCCAAAGACAAATCGACAATGTTCTTTTGGGCTATCTTTATGAGGCAGACAGCGTTGGAAAGTCTCTTTCTGCATGTTCCAGTTAGACCCGTCATTGAGATTATGATGCACTTTAATGTATTTTTTGCAGCTTTGCTAGGTAAAGCGGTACCATTTGTCCCTGGGTTTACCCGTCACAGTTCTGATCAGTCTGGAACAGAAGTGGGTTTCATGTGGCTGATTTTTAGGATTGTTTAAACTGTTTGAACAAAGGTAATTTTTAACTTCTTTGAATAATTCTTTAAATACATTGAATATACTTGAATATAAATTATACACTGTGACCATATCAGATCTGCTGGGCTTGTCATCTGTTTTGGTTTCAGAGGGTCATAAAATATATGGTTTAGTGTTTTCATGTGAGCAGTTGATTGCACCCTCCTCCTATGAAGATGACTCCCTACAGCTGTTTTTGTGCCTGTATTTGATTATTATGGCAGGAAAAGATGCACAATATTCCTGCATGAGACACTTTGAGGTCAAGTGCTTCGAATAAAGCAAGTATGGTTCTGACCTAACAGAGGGACTCTGTGTTTGTCAACCATTTTCTGCTTGCCAAAAGCAATTAATGTCACAGATATAATATTGTTGCTCCTTTGGGAATATCAGATTTAGTAAAACTGTACCACCTGCACCTGTATACACACCATGTAGACCTAACCTGAATTGTGCTCAGTGATTTAGGCCCCAATTTTTAGTTTTTCATGTATAAAATCAAATTAGCCCGTTCTAAATGAGCTGATTAAAGACGTTTAGTAAATAGGCAACATTGAGGTTGTTGGCTCAATAACAGCCACTCACCAGCAGCTATTTCTGCAGAGGCCTGTTGTTGCTTTACTCTTTTGCAAGGTTGCACCCTTATTCTGTACGTACATCACTAACCATCATGTATTTGCCTGATCAATGTATCTCTAAATTACTCTAAATGACCTCTTAATGGTACATAATATTTAGCAGTCACATAATCCCACATTCATACAACAGACCATATAAAACCTTTGGGTATTATTTGACTCATGGTCTGTATGAAACATCTCATGAGAGACTGTTCTTTGTTACCTTAAAAAGGCAGATAGAAAAAGACTAGAAATAAAAAATGGTGAAGGAGCAAAATTACAAGAACTCTTGCGTGTCACAATTTTGTGGCACTGAATTAAAAAAAGAAATCGAAATCCCCAAACTTTTCAGTGCATCCTTTTTTATATGTATGACGATGCCAAAAAAAATGTAAAATTCATTGGTATGAATGAAATTTTATCCAAGATGATGTGATGAATAGACGAAATACATTATCTGCTAAAAATTTAATCTTTTTAGCAGACAGGATTTCAGAGCATCCCTAGTTCAAATGCTTATGACTTATTCAGTTTAGCACAAAAACTGTGTTATTTGTTGTTCTTGGTGTGTTGTGCATGCATATTTTCTTTCATCATCTTCTGCTTTGTCCTTGTTCCTCCAAGATTCCATTCATAGCTTTTCCAGCTGTTAGAATACATCTCCAGCAAGGAATTTCCTGCTGTGAAGAGCGTGTGTGAGCAACAATTACAGAGAAAGTTTCAACCGATTAATCCTTACATCATCTCCTGCAATGGTTTAGTATTTATGTATTAAAACGGATTCTGTAGAAACATTATCAACACTCTCAACTTAATGCTACAGCACAAAACTTAAGCAGTTCCCTTGACATGATGGTAATATATCTGTACACAAACAAACGCTACGTTATATGGAAGTAGATCCTTCAGTGAAACTAAGGAAAGGGAAAACCAAGGACTTAAGTTGAGGAAAACCACAAAGGCTCACCACGATTCCTTTGTGAAACATCCTCAGGATATAGCCTGAAATCCGTCTGGCGCTAAGGCCTATTTTAGGCTAGGTGAAGTGAAAGGCTTTGGGTGGGATCATGGGCAACACTGTAAACAGGAAGCTTCCATTCAAGCCCTAATCAGCTTGGTATAACTCAGTGTTACAGAACACACTGCATGGTAAACAAAGGAGAGCTACAATCAGTTTCTGTAACAGTCAAAAAATCATCAAGTTTTCAAAAGCTGATCTCTTCATTGCAGTTAGAGCTTGCTGCCCTCCACATAGTAAAGATTGTTGGTCTCAAACAATGCCTTGCAGATATTTTCATGCTTGGAACGTCAAACTATTTTATTGCGATTTTATGTATACAAAGTAGTGCAATTTAATTGTGAAGTGGGAAGGAAATAAAAGATTGGTCTTAAATATTCAAATCTGAAAAGTTTGAAATGCTTGTCTATTTGCCCCCCTTTAATCTGATACCCCAAAATAGAAAACGTTTTAACCAATTTCAATAATAAACTGAACAACCCAGCAGGTTGCATCGAGTCACAGACTTCTCCTGGAGGAGCATGTAGGGGCAGCGGAAAAGAAACCTGCAGCAGAACCAGAACCTGGGTCAGTGTGAGCAGCCATCTTCCATGACCGCCTGTGGGTTTGAGAAGACAGGGAATACAGACAAAAAACACAGAAGAACTGATCCAGGAATACTTTCTATGTTGATGAAAAGTAAAGTCTTAGTGGCAGTAGTAGCTCCTTTAGTGGCTTAATCTAGGAGAGAAACACAGCTAAACAGAAAAGCTCTGAGTCAATTTTCAAGTCTATAGGATGAAAGAGACCAAAAGTTATAGTGTTATAGTTAAGCTCAGCTAATAGCCATGTCCAGGAGAGATGAGGTTAAACACTGAAAGACAGGAATATGGCTTTGTAGAGAGCCATTGTTAAGAAAAAAAACCATAAGATTTCCAGTTACAAGCCATGTATGCGACATAAACATGTGGAAGAAGCTGCTCTGGTCTGACAGGTGCAAATTGAACTTTTAGGCCTACTTATATAATGCTATATGTGACAGAAAATCAACCCATAACTCATTGTCCTCATGATGAAACATCGTGGTGGGGTTGCTTTCCTTCGGCAGCTAAAGAGAGACTTGTCAGAGTTGATGGACTGAGATAAATTCAGGAAAATTGTGAAGAAATATTGGAAGAAAACCTGTTAGAGGCTGTGAAAGGCTTGAGACCGGGGCGGAGGTATGCTGACGTGGTTCTGGTAGCGCCATTATGCCATTGATCCTATAGTGACCTTAACTGGTACTTCATCAGATATACATTAACCGAGTTAAAAATTCAGTCATTTGGCTTGTTGAAACAATAAGGTCTTTGTTCATGCAGTGGAAAGTAGACAAGCCAGCATTTGGGCTTAACCTGAAAGGAAAAAGGCCAATAGTTACAACTAACAGAAAGGCACAAGGCCCATCTTTACTGTAATGATGAATCTTAAGAGCATAG
This sequence comes from Crenichthys baileyi, assembly GCA_036173005.1. Taxonomy (NCBI): domain Eukaryota; kingdom Metazoa; phylum Chordata; class Actinopteri; order Cyprinodontiformes; family Goodeidae; genus Crenichthys; species Crenichthys baileyi. Next base: position 756,174 of record JAHHUM010001158.1, on the reverse strand, counting down.
CTGACAATGTTTTTTCACTTTCTCACAAAGGCACCTCACTGGCTTTCTCCCAGTGCAGAAGGAGCATCTTGTTTTATGTGCTGATAATCCTGCAGCCCAGATACCCTTTGGAAAACATCCAAACACAGGACCAACAGTCTCTGCCAAGGATGCCTTTAAAATCTAATAAGGTTACGTTTTTATTAAGCTATTACACCAACAAAAACCAGTGTAAATAATCATATTTAATTTTCAATTCCAATTATAGCTTCCAAAGATTATGAACGTACAAGTATTTCGATAAAATAATAATTGTAGTGCAGTCTCTGCTGCAGGACCTTTTTTCTTATCCTGAATCGGATGTAGCATTTCTGGTCCCGTCTGGCCCAAGAGCTGCTTAGTATTAACATTCAACAGCATTATTTGATATGTAAAGCAAAATGATTGGGTTATCTTTAGACTTTCACCAGTATGTTTACAGATTTGGGTGTGTATTTTCTCCCTATGCTCTAAAATAGCAAAAGTTTTGTGTGAACAAAACCAGAGCAACTCACAAACAAGCCCCAGTGTCCCTCCTGTGAGGCCGGAGTGTTTGTGGCTTTCAGGGTTTGAAATAAAAACCCTTGAATGAAAGCAGCTCCAACAGGACATGAAGTTTTCCCTGGCTGTTCCTTAGCAACCAGCTGCAGGAGTGGCATTGTGATTCTGCAATTATTTCATGCAGCAGGCCATAGGACAAAGCAGCAGAGATGTAAAGGATTGATTATTGAATTCAATAAATATTTCAGATTCACCAGGGGGAGTCTGGGCATTAATGTCTCTGTGCTTTAGGAAACGAAACTTACTGATTCTTCAACTAAAAATAATTGAACCCAAGCAGTGACGAACCTGTGTTCTTTTCTCCTTTTGTGTTCCTCTTTGGGGTCTCATTAGCAACTCTCTTCCAGGCTTTGGCTCCTTTTTGTGTGAAGTTAATTGGACAGCAGCACAGGGAAGGAGGTGAAGCTGGAGCCGAGCGTTTAGGGATCATTTTGGCCACCAAGCAAGCCATTTGACCTGGGAAGATTAAAGCAGATCTCCAGCCCACTTTATCCCCTCTACTCTTTCTTCTTGTTTTTCCTTTGAGCTCTCATGAATTGATCTTTATATATGACGTTGCGTAACTTTGCGATTATTGCGGCACACCTCTTTGAGGACTTTGTCTGAACGAGATGTGGCGGGTTTGATTTGGACGAACATTTGGCGTTTTTCCCAGGAAAAGGACCCGCGAGGTTGAGGTTCAGTGATGGAGCAGAGAGATCCCTTTGTCTCCAGTATTGCTGCGGGTCCTGTGTTGAATCCTCTCTAAGCTGTTGTTGTGGTCGGAGATCCTAAAATAAGACAAGATAATTCACCCTAATTACAAAGAGACAATACTCCTCAATTCAGGCAGGAGTAGGAATGATTTGTACTTAAAATTATTTTACACATTTGTTTTGTGGTGTTTATGGTAATAATGATAAAAATATTTAAAAATTCATCGCAATCTTTTCTTGTATTTCATCACACACAGTCAGAGCCACACAAACGCATATAATGCTCTGAAAATAAAACAGACCACCTATTACACAAGTTACATTAACTAGTACATCTGTACTGCTAAACAGCACACAATAATTGCATTGAATCATATATTCAAATGTTGATATTTGCTGATACACTCAGTGAACCTACACTGGAAAATAAATAAAACAGCATAAATAAATATCTTCAGTTAAATTATATTTTCACCATAGCGATACACAATGAGGTGTAACTCCAAAGACAAATATTTTATTGATATTCTTTACTTAAAAAAATGTAATAATGGAGATTAGGCCTGCACGATATGAGGGAAATCTGTAGTTGTGATGCTATTGCTTGGAATTACATTGATGATACCATTTACAGTTGAACCTCTGCTGTTTTTTCTTAATCATAACACAATCATAACCCTAACCCTGTGAGCTTTAGCATCTGAGCCACTGGGAATAAACTTCAGGACATCAGGGGGAACGAGGGTCCATTATAAATGTATTATGCACATGCAGAGGGTCCATAAAGCGTATAGTATCCTTCCAAAGTTTCCTTCCGAGCAGTCCTTGCGATTGATGTATTAAACACAATAATCCAGCTATTCAATATATATGTATGGTTGTCTGCAGAAATACTGCACATTAATACACGCAGGCAGGTTGTTCATCAATCAGCCTCTAATGGTGGCAAACAAACAATGTTTCTGTCTTCATGGAGTTCTGTCAGGACCCTTTAAAATAAAAATAAAAAACGTAGCTTCCTGCCTTCCTCCATAGGGTGGCCGGGCACTCCCTTAGAGATAGGGTGAGGAGCTCGGCCATCCGGGAGGGGCTCGGAGTAGAGCCGCTGCTCCTCCACATCGAGAGGAGCCAGTTGAGGTGGCTCGGGCATCTATACCGGATGCCTCCTGGACGCCTTCCTCGGGAGGTGTTCCAGGCACGTCCCACCGGGAGGAGGCCCAGGGGACGGCCCAGGACACGCTGGAGGGACTATGTCTCTCGGCTGGCCTGGGAACGCCTTGGGCTCCCCCCGGAGGAGCTGGAGGAGGTGTCTGGGGAGAGGGACGTCTGGGTGTCTCTGCTGAGTCTGCTGCCCCCGCGACCCGGTTCCTGATAAGCGGAAGACGACGAGTACGAGTACGAACGTAGCTTTGTCTTTTCTGTCGTGTTTTCAGCTGCTCATCTTGCATTGCTCTATTGTAGCTGCGGTTGACACCTCCGACTTTAAATACTTGAGATCTTTTCGATCTTGGAGAACTTGAGGAAAATTTTTCTGGCAGCTCATTTGATGGTAAATCTGATGCTTTGTTACCATGTTTGTTTTGAAACTGGTCTCACGAAGCCAACCAATGAGTACACACACAGACACACCGGGCCTCTGTGTGTCTGTGTGTGTCACAACTCACAGTGATGTAACGCTGTTATGATTGTTGAAAAATTTAGAGCATGAAAAAAAGAAATCCATAAAAAACGTGTTGACTAAGGGTGAATTCACACCAGGAAAGTCCTTTGGTCCGCTTGTTTGATCCGGACCAAAAACGTACTTTATTTTTTTCATTTGTTGTGGTTTGTTTTCACATTGTACTTTTTGCAGGTGACGGGGGCGGGACAGAGCACAGACCCGGAAATTTAGGCAAACAGCCGTAGACGTGCTGCGTGCAGCACCTCTGTTCTGCATATTTGTGCTGTTATTAGAGCTGCAATATTATTGTGAGAGTCAAGAGCAGCTCATTCAACACAGATTTTGAGACGTTCCATAATTTTGGAACCTCGTCGGAGAATGCGTGCTGAACGCCGACGTTCTCTACGTGCCTTGTCCCACAACAAGCCAGTAGCGTTGCTAAGCAACACACAGCTTATCACGTCTGATTACCTTAGAACACACACCTTTGCTACCGGCTACGGTGGCTTTTTATGTCCAAAGAGACGTACGCTTGTTGGAGTTGGTTCGGATCGAGGCCGGTTTGTATTCAGACCATAAGCGAACCGCACCAGAGTCCGTTTGGAAGCGGACCGAGACCACCTCGAAAAGTGTGTCTCGGTCCGGTTGTTTGGTCCGGACCAGGGTTCACTTGAGTGTATTCACACCTGCACAAAAGGTCCAGACCAAAGGGGGGAAACGAACTCTGGTCCGTTTAAAGCGGACCAAAAGTGGCAAGTGTGAATACATCCTTAAAATATTGATTCAGACAGACACAACGAGTAGTCGGGTTAACTACTCATGGTGGCCCTGCGTTCTGTTCACCTGAGCGGTACATGCTGTAGATACTATAAGGAAACAAGCTTATTACTATTCATCACAGCCATGTAAAATCAGTTTCTGCAGCCATTTTATTCTCTGCACACATTATCCAGATTGTGGATACTAATTGGCAGCACCTACTGCATGTTATGGTGTTTATGGTTAGTTCTGCACATTGGTTGGGTTTGAGGCTGTGGTCAGTACAACAATACTGTGGTAATGGACTGTGTCAGCAGGCTGCTTGCTGGATGTGTTGCATGTCTGCATTAGTGACAACAACGGGCCTCTACTGGGACCCAGAAGGACACAAGCTGTGACCATACCTGTTCCAGGAGGAATGAAGCTTTAGGTATTTTATAGGTGGATTGTTAATTTCTACATGCCGCTTTAGCTTTTGAGAAATGGGTACCACACAGCCCTGTAGGTCTCAATGTAATTTTTGCTCTTATTTAAGTCTTAACTGCTACTTTCAGAAAAAAACTGGAATATGTCTCTTTAACATTGCCAGTACTTCATGGGCTCCTACTGAGTCAGCAGTGTTAATTAGATAGCTGTAGAACCATGCGTCAGTGTGGCTCGATGTACTGCGGGGATAATGGTAACACCCTGCCAGACGGAGGGAGTAAAGTTTGTCCTTTTTTGTAGAACAACTTATCTTATTACCCTCAAGGACAGGAGTGCAGTATTTGCTGCAGCCTCTGAATATGTAATCAATATGGCAGCTCCTGTACTGTTCCCTTTTTAATACATCATACTGATTTGTCTGTTATTTCATAGAATATTCTTGTCCTGGACATGTTCTGGTTGTTCCATTAGCTGTTTGAACTTATATCTTAAGATTGTAGCCTGGCAGAGTCAAATAAAGACTCAAAGCTGTGTATTGTTTGGAATCATAAGGATAGTGTCTAGCAAAAGTATTCTTCCCTTTTTTATCATTTGTCGTAGTACAAACACAAACTTAAATCTGTTAGGTTTAGGGTTTTGATAGACCGACACAAAGTAGTGCATAGTGGAATGAAGTGAAAGGAAAATGAGGCATGGTTTTCAAAATTTTCCTGTTTTCCTTTACAAAATACTCAACCTCAGTCCTCAGATGAAGAGCGTCTTTAACTCTGGCTCAGGGCAGCAGAGTATCAGGAAAATATTAGAAATTGTGAGAAGATTGTTTAAAATTGCGATATATCTTTATGATTAACCCACATTTCCTGCTATGTTTCTTTTTTTTACTCATTAAACAACATTCCAACAATTCTCTGAGTGTTTCTATCTCCACCACTAAAGATTTTCATCAGGCACGGACATAAAGAGTAGATGGAGTCCAGTCAAGTGGCACAAAATGTATTTTCCATACGCAGAGTGTGATAGTCTGACACTGTCCTACCAAATACTGTGTACAAGCAGTCCTTGGCGGTTGCGATATTGCATACACTAATGTTGCAATGACAACTGCGATTCAGTATATTGTCCAGCTTTACTCTGGCTGTATGTTCAGGGTGGTTGTCCTGCTGGAAGGTGAACCTCTACCCCAGTCTCAAGTCTTCTGCAGCATCTAACAGGTTTTCCTCCTGGATTGTCCTGAATTTAGCTCCATCCATCTTCCCATCAACTCAGACCAGCATCCCTGGCCCTGCTGACGAAAAGAAACCTCATACTATGTCTTGTTGTGTTTGCAGTCTAGCAGCAGAACTCTGTGATTTATTCAAAGAATATTGTTTTATAACCTAATCTTTTTTACCTCTGTCCCTGACCTGTCTGCTGCGTTCCTTTTGTTTTCATGATGCTGTTTTTTCACTAATGTTCTCGTACAAACCTCCTAGGCCTCCAGAGAACAGGCAGATTTTTGGTGAATCCCATTTATTAGTTTTTTGTGTGCTTATTGAAAAAAAAAAACAGCATACATTAATATACACAGTCTAAAATGCGTAGATAGGGTTAAATATTTTAAATGAAGAAATATTGTATTATTGCTATTTTTTTTAAATAAATATTGATGTTAACAGTTACATAAGGCATAATATAAAAAGAGTGGAGGAAAGGGGTGAAGTGGAAATCAGCCTTATATTGAGATTAAATTACACACAGGTGAACTCTCTTCTATATTACGTGTCCTCTGAAAAGTAAATGGGGATTAAAGAAAAAAAAATGCTCCACTCGTTGTCGTTGTACTCGTCATCTTCCGCTTTACCCGGACCAGGTTGCGGGGGCAACAGACTCGGCAGAGACACCCAGACGTCCGTCTCCCCAGACACCTCCTCCAGCTCCTCCGAGGGGAGCCCAAGGCGCTCCCAGGCCAGCCGAGAGACATAGTCCTGGGCCTCCTCCCGGTGGGACGTGCCTGGAACACCTCCCGAGGAAGGCGTCCAGGAGGCATCCGGTATAGATGCCCGAGCCACCTCAACTGGCTCCTCTTGATGTGGAGGAGCAGCGGCTCTACTCCGAGCCCCTCCCGGATGGCCGTGCTCCTCACCCTATCTCTAAGGGAGTGCCCGGCCACCCTACGGAGGAAGCTCATTTCAGCCGCTTGTATCCGGGATCTCGTTCTTTCGGTCATGACCCGAAGTTCATGGCCATTTACCGACCGGTAAATCGAGAGCTTCGCTGTTCGGCTCAGCTCTCTTCACCACAAAGAATGAATGCTGCACTTTTTAAAATATTTATTTGTAAAAAGTTTTTTTCAAGCCTTGTGTGCTTTATCTTCCCCTCAACAATTAGGAACTACTTTGTGTTTGTCTCACGTAAAAACCCACTAAAGTATACAATTATTTGTGGCTGTAATGTCACAAAATGTGAAACGTTCAACAGCTATGAGTACTTTTGCAAGACACTGTAGGTATGAGGTGCTGTAGTCTTCTGGAGGTTCTGTAGCACAGTTCTGTTTTTGATTTGCTGTGCCTCAGACACATTTCTTCATCTCCAAACCTCATTATGAACTGGTAGCAGCGCTGATCAAAGCAGATGGATCAGAAAGGTCCGTTACTCTTTGGTCTGTTCAGACATGCGTCCTGCCAAAACAGTTTTATCAGCTTTCAATAAGATGCACCCACCTCTTCTTCTTTCTACAAAACATTTTCCATTCATTCCGACAAAACACACTCCTTTACCCACCTCTTCTGCTCTCGATAGTTCATCTCATTTGCATCCCACTGGAGACTGAGTTCATTATAGTTCTTGAGGGTTTTTCCTGGCAGGCAGCTCAAGTGGGCACCGCTAAGCTCATTCACATGCCTTCCTGATTCCTATTTCAACCGGTCGCCATGTCCACTGGCTGCCTGACCACGGTGGGGAATAAACATCAGCTTCCAAGGGCTTTTAAACTCTGATTGTGGCAGCATATTTATTCAGTTCATCCGAACTCCTCAGCCACAGTATCGTTCAGAGTGACATCTTTTATATCAAACTGGAGTAAAAGTTGAAGTGGACGCTGTCTGGATGTTTTAAACAAAAGGAGAGCGCCATCTTTGTCTTGTACACATCTGAACAGGTGGCGGAGGAATGTAAGTTTGCGTGCATCGCTGGATTCAGCTTGCAGGCCAGGGAAGGAAAACTGTGAAATCCTCGTGCTCTACCATCTTAACCTCTTAACACCCGGTGCTTAGGAAGACCGATAATTAACTTTAGTTATTTCTGCCAAATTTATTTAGGTTTTAAACAGCTGTAAAATGTGAAGGGCAGTCAACAATTTTTCGTTTTGGTTCTTTATTTATAAAGCACCCATGAACTTTCTCCTTTTTCATCTTTCAAATAAACACTGTAAAATCTTCTGAAGTTAACCCCTAAGAGGTTCTTTAAAATCATAGTGCATTTTTCCCAAGACAAAAAAAACCCTGATTAATGTCAAAAATATTTAATAAATAATGGTTTTACACTAATAATAAGTCAACCTTTTAAAAGTACATTATCCTCAAATATCCATATGGAATTGGGGGATTTTAACCAGTCTATTCACATTTCTTCACTCATTTTATCGACCAATAAAACCCAAAATTATAAAACAACTTCCAGAAAATACAGAATATAAAGTATAATTTATTATTATTGTTGGCACTTATTATGCACTGAGGATGGTCAATGATTGGCAACAACATTAGTTTTGATGCATCCTTTGTTTTAGTTTTTTAAAACAAAGAAAAAAACATTTTGGGAATTTTAACCCTTTAAAGGTCAGGATAACATAACTCAAGCTTTTTTAGTCGAGCAATAAAATACGTCTTGGGTTTTTCTATCCCTATGGGGATAGAACTAACCCGACTTTGCATTGACTTCCATTCATTTTTCATTCAGTTATATGGCCTAGCCCTGACGCTTTCCCTAAACCTAACCATTACTAGTACATGCCTAACCCTAAACCTAACCTAAACTTAACTCACATCTTAGTCCTTAACCTAACCCATAAACCAACAACAGCATTTTCCAGTTTATTTGGCCAAAACAGCCGCAGAAAACGGCTGCCGCCACCATGTGACCTTGTTTTAACATCCACCTGCTGTCTCACTCAGGCTAATGGATAAAAATACCATGCAGATCCCACACTCTCTGTCAATATAGAGTCAAGGACAGCTGCCGGCCAACGTGCTAACACACAGGAATGTACAAACAAAGGCGAGGGAATGCACACACTCCTGAACACAAACAGAGACTAACGTGCAGTGGAACCCACCTCCCTGAGGTGCATGATGGATGCTCTGCACATTTTGGAAGAAAATGCCATCGCTGCGGTTTGGCAGCTGTAAGGGGTGGAGGAGGTGGTCTTTCTCAGTCCCACTTGGCACGCCGAGATGGTGTGGTGTTTTAGCTGAGTAGTAAATATAATGCAATATATTGCCATTAGCAGATACTGCATCGTAGACAACATGACCTTCCAACCTTCAACACTCGTCTGACTCCCAGTTGTCCGTTTACCTTGTTACATTGCTCCAGGCTGTTTGTCTCCTCTCACTGCTGCTCTGTCCACCTCATTATTCATCAACATTTACTTCACATAGCTACTCAGACCAAGATGGAGAATTGTTTTTCATTAGATAGGAGACAAAGATGAGGCTGACATTTGATTTTATACAAAGTTGCATTAAGCCAAAGGTGAAGACTTTGGAGAGGACACTGAAAGGTGTGTCAGCATTTGTGCTTGTTTCCAAAGAAAATCCTGTTATGTCTTTAGGACCTAAATAAAGTTTTCTTTAATCTCAGCCAAAAGACTTGATACAGACGATAAAACAGCTCAACTATCAGGGAAAGAAACCTCCTTAACACATAAAAATCTAAAGTTTTTTTTAAACAAAGTTTTAAAACTAAACACATTAAATGCAAGCATATTGTAAGCTTGCACATGTGAGATTTTTCCAGTATGATAACCTTTTTAGTAGAATTGCCTTTAAAAAATTTTTTTAATTCTTTCTTTCTCTCCTCTGTTCTTTTCTCCTTCTCTCCCTTTTTCCTTTTTGCCCCACCTCTCTCCCCTTCTTGCTTCTTTTTTGTCCCGTTTTGTTTCCGTCTCCGTCTCCATGGCAATTGAAATAATTCCAAAGCAGTTTCTAATAAAGTTTTTTTTATATATACATATATAAATCTCAAGTGGAGCATTATAGCATTTAGCCGCAATGCTCCACTTGTGAAAGTAAATCTGTTGGGCTTCTTCTTGGCTACTCCACCAAACAGGACACATTTATTAAAAAATAAATAAAAAAAGGAAGAAATATTCCTAATCCTGTGATGAATAACAAAAGGAAATTAATACAGTTATTATATCAAGGACATCTGTCTATTATTGTTTTTTATTGTGATATATACACTACCGGTCTAACATTTTAGAACCACTTTCTCCTTTAATTTTTTTCTGTATGTTTATGACTATTTACATTGAACGTAGATTCTCACTGAAGGCATCAAAACTGCGAATGAACACATGGAATTATGTAGCAAACAAAAAAAATTGTAAAATGACTTTAAATATGTTTTTCATTTTAGATTCCTTAAAGTAGCCGCCCTTTGCTGTGATGACTGAAATATTAACCTTTCAAGAAGTTCTTTGAAGTTCTTTTCAAGACTCTTTGGAAAACCATTTCAGGTGACCACCTGATGAAGCTCATGGAGAGAATGCTAAGGATGCAAAGCAGTACTCAGAGCAAAGGGTGGCTATTTGGAAGGATCTAAAATATAAACACTTTTTGTTTACTACATAATTCCGTGTATGTTCATTCACAGTTTTGTTGCCTTTGGTGAGAATCTACAACATAAATAGTCATGAAATTAAGAAACCCATTGAATGAGAAAGTGTATTTCAAACTTTTGACCGATAGAGTAGATTACAGGACAAATTAAAGAATAAATCCTTCTTAATCCTGCTTAATCCCTAAAAATTATACCTATATTTGCTATACACATTGTACCAGGAATATTTCCAAACCTTTTTTGTAAATGAGGAGGAAAGTGTTGTAGACTTCTTTCAGCCAGCTGACCGACAGCACACAGGAATAGGCAGAGGGAGTTCAGTACTGTCTTACTGAATTTAACTGTATAAATGACAGAAAAGTTTGAGGTTCTTTGCACTGTAGGTTAAGGTCAAACAGAAACAGCCTAACCTATGAGCATTAAAATAAGTAGTGTTTAAATGTCACTAATCATAGTGGTAATATTTATTAAAATGTTGTTTGGATTGGTTTAGTAGGCATTCTAATAATATGAAAATGTACAAGACATGGCTGCTTTGATTTTTATAGGATATTTTCTTTCGATGTTAATTTACAACATTTTAAGAGTGTTGTGTTTAATTGTTTATAAAGTGTTTATAAAGTGCATTGTAATTATAGTTAACGTAGACATTGACTAACTAAATTTATAATGCAGTCAATACATTCTGACATGGTACATACTTTGATTCTTGGTTTTCTAATGCATCTTTTTAGAACAAATGAATGAATTTGAGAGAGATGTTGCTTTTCTTCAGATTTTTTATATTTTGACATTTAGTGGTCCAACAATTTCTTAGTAGAGAAAATAAACAGTCACTGATGTTAACAGTGTTCTTTATTGTCTTATGGGTTGACTGGGATGGCTCTTGTATGGGTCAGTGAACAGCAGTGGGAGAAACTGCTGACCTCATTTTTTGGCCTTCTATACATTGGTGTGTCATTCAGTAGCTTGGATACTGAGGCATTTTTCCAGTGACATATGAGGAATGCAAGCCTCACTCGGAGGGACGCTGAGATGTCACCGTAACAGGATCCAAGAATGCCGGTAGCTCTCTCAACAAGGGCGGGGAATTGGAATAAAAAGGTTAAAGAGTAATGCGTCAGTTCTTCAAAAACTGTGAATTGTTGTTATGTTTGTGTAATTTGTTAATATTCACTGATTATAGGGGGTTATTTATTTATATATATATATATATATATATATATATATATGCTTTTTAAATACTAAAATATCCGCTTTCTTTCTAAAATAAGGTTTTTTTGTTTTGTCCCAGTGACTGTATGATACTGAGCTCCAGTGGTATGTTCTTTGATTGCAACCTAATGTTGGCCCATAGTCAAGTTTAGAGAATAAGAGGATGGAGTAAAAAGCTGACCCTGCAGTGACAAATGAGCAATTGTTGTAAAACTAGGTCGTTCCTGCTACCAAGTTGAGGTGGATTAATTTGTACTTTTTGCTGCTATTTTCTCAAAGAGAACAACAAGCAACTCTTTCTCAATACAGTGATGAGATTGGATTTGCCATTCTTCCTCTTACTCTTGGGGATGGAGTTTGTAAGCATCATAGATGGGATGTTTTAATGAGCCAACTTGAAAGAAAATGCAGTTTGTTTGCAGTTTGCTGCGCATTAAAAATGCATGTACTCTGAAAGTTTCCTTGTCTGAAAAATCCCCCTTCAAATTCTTATCAGGAATGTCCGAGAATATTGTGCCATTAATTCTTCCTTCAGGTAAGTGAAATCTCTCCGTACCATAAGTTGAAAAACAGCCCCACAGCATGATATTCCCACAGCTACACTGTGCAGTTCATTTGATGTTTTTGTGTGCAGAGACATTTATAGTTACGTTTTGGTCTCATCTGGCTAAACAATTTTCTTCCAGAATTTAATTGGCTTGTCCAAACTCTTTCTGTCAAACTTGAAACTGACATTGACATGCTTTTCTTCAGCTGTGGAGTCTTGTGCACTAAGAGTGTATAGAAGCCATTTTGTTTGCTAATTTCTGAAGCTCTCTGTGAGGGAGGGCTCCATGGCTCTGGGACAGCTCTTCTTGGACAATTTGGTTGTGGCTGGTTTTATGGTGTGATGATGTTTTCTTTTTTTGGGTAATCGTCCCCTCAGCGCTCATTGGAATATTGTAAAGCCTAGAAATATATAGCTAAAACCAATGCCATCAGCTCGTAATCAAAAGGATTCAAAGGTACTAAGAGAACTCTTTACCTTCCCCCCACCATGAGATTCTTCTTGTGTGATGCCTTCGTAATGACAAACCTTCTATAAGCCCTCAGTTAGAACCTGACCAGTTGATATTATTCGCCGTGCCATTTATTTCACATAGTCTAATTAATGGAATTCTTTTATTTTGTTGTGTTTGTGTGTTACTTGGGTTATTATTGACATCTGGAGTGAATTCCATTTCAACATTCTCATCAGAAATATATTTACAATAGAAAAACATTGATGTGTTTATTTCCTTTTTGCTGTATGAATAATAAACAGGAAAAAATAAATAGTACTACAGTCAGTGAACCAGTTTTGCTAGGGGTTGCTCCAGCTAACACACTACAGGCCAAATGTTTTAGAACACCTTTCTCATTTAATGGTTTTCTTTATGTTCATGACTATTTACATTGTATGTAGATTTTCACTGAAGACATCAAAATTGTAAATGAGCACCTATGGAGATATGTAGCAGAATTGTAAAAGAGCTTTAAATGTATTTTATATTTCTTAAAGTAGCCGTCCTTTGCCGTGATGACTGAAATATTCACCTTTTGCCGTCTCTCTCTGCTTGAAAGAACTTTTAGGAAGTTCTTTCAAAACTCTTTGGAAAGCCATTTTAGGTGACCACCTCATGAAGCTCATGGAGAGAACGCCAAGAGAGCAAAGCAGTAATAAGAACAAATAGTGGCTATTTTAAAGAATCTAAACTATAAAATGTTTAGAGCTATTTCACACTTTTTGTTAAGTACATCTTTCCATGTGTGTTCAGTCATAGCTTTGTTGCCATTGGTGAGAATCTACAATGTACATAGTCATTAAGTGAGAAGGTGTATCTAAACCTTTGACAGGTAATGTATTTTTCAAAAATGTTTGGAGAAAGTAATGAAAAACCTGCAGTTAGTAAATCTCTGCTGAGCATTTGCTTGTCATGTTTTGGATCATGAAGAAGCAATCCTCCAAATCTACAGTTTCTACTGCAAAAGCATTGCAGGAATCAGTAGATACAACCACAGAGCTCACACCAGTGCCAGGAATACCTTCTTTCTGGTCAGAAAATCTGCTGCACCTCTCCATGTCCAAAAGCCTTTTATAGATACACAGGCAGACTAGAGGGAGGAGATGTGATAAATGGGTTATTCTTTCATTAAGCTGTAAGAATGCAACCAGAGAATTGGACTTTACTCAGTAATAAAACACACAATCTGCTGACATTTTAGGTGCAGGCAACATGTTTTGCAGCTCAGTTGGACAGAAACCAGGATGTGATTGTGACTTGATAAGTAGGTAAAAACTTGGATTGCTGTGGGCATTAATGCAACCAGCTGGAGATGTTAATATTATCAGCTTAAGGAGACATGGTCATTGATTTAGTCTGGCCAGCGCTTCGCAAAGCCACCAATCATGTCTGATTTTCATTGGTCTGCCATTAACTTTCCTATGCAAATATGATCACAAATTACAGCTCGTAGAAATAGGATCTGTATTCATTTTAACATAAAACATTTAAAATAAAAGGTAGCTTTTTCTTTAGATTCAACATACAAATGCTACAATGTTGCTTCTCGCAGATGAATCTCATAAAATCAAATCTTCCTTTGCTTCCCTACCTGGAGCTCTTTAATCTCTCCCACAGTGTGCCATTGTTCCAGAAATTGTCCATCCCCTTGTCCTTTGATGCTTGTCTGAAGCCGGTGATGGATGGAAACAGAGGTCTGCTATCTGCTCTCAGCCAGAAGCTAAATGAATAAATGCATTGACCATTTGTGCCGCTGTAAAAAGGGCCCCGACCTGAGAAAAGCCTACTATCTGGCAAACACACACCGTGGTGTTAGGAGATAAGAAAAGCTGAAGCTGTTGATGAGGATGACCCAGAGCTGTTAAATTAATGAATACAAATAGTGACGTGACATTGGCTGCTGCAGGGTTAGATTTAGGGTTCTGCTAACTGTTGTGTTTTCCTATTCTAAAAATGTGACAGTAGTGTTAAAACAGTATGTTTATTGATTTAAACAATCAACTGGTTAGTTTATGAAGGATTTTTCTGTCTTCTTGTTGGGTCGGAAATGGGTCTGTCTACCACAGGATGTTTCTTAGCAGCTTTGGGTAGGTTTGTATTTACCAGGGGGGACGTTTTGTACCTAATTTGAAATTTAAAGCAACTTTCTGCATTTTACTACTCCAGGTTAAGGTACACCAATAATTAATATCTATCAACATGAGGATGCCTAGTTATTTTAGTTTGATCATGAGCCTTAACTTGTCATTAAATATAATATTAGGAACATAACTAGAAGAAAATGGGAGTAATAAAAAGATTCAATTAAATTACAATTGATGAAATTAGATTATTTTTATGACAATTCTTCATTCATTTATTCACTAATACTACGGGTACAAAGAAAAATAAACTGATTTGCGATGGTTTTGATTGGTACAAAATAGTCCGTTTTTGCCAACAAAATGGAAGTAGTGAAGGACAAAAGGGATTAGTTGCTCTTTATCTGTCATTAATAACAAACATGTCTACAAACCGCTGACACCAGATATTTGCATACATTAAACTTTATAAAAAGACACGTTTTTTCTCAGTAACTGGCTTTAAATCCAACTTTTTCTTTCCCGTTCAGTCAAGAAAATTAAAGTTATTTTTGTAGTTAATTCCAAGAATAATAAGAGTGATTTTTGTTTTGAGGATTTTTATTTTTTTAACTAAAAGTCAGACGTTTACATACTTAATTACAGGGGTTGGACAATGAAACTGAAACACCTGTCATTTTACCTGTCGTTTCATGGCTAAATTGGACCAGCCTGGTAGCCAGTCTTCATTGATTGCACATTGCACCAGTAAGAGCAGAGTGTGAAGGTTCAATTAGCAGGGTAAGAGCACAGTTTTGCTCAAAATATTGAAATGCACACAACATTATGGGTGACATACCAGAGTTCAAAAGAGGACAAATTGTTGGTGCACGTCTTGCTGGTGCATCTGTGACCAAGACAGCAAGTCTTTGTGATGTATCAAGAGCCACGGTATCCAGGGTTATGTCAGCATACCACCAAGAAGGACGAACCACATCCAACAG
This sequence comes from Crenichthys baileyi, assembly GCA_036173005.1. Classification (NCBI taxonomy): domain Eukaryota; kingdom Metazoa; phylum Chordata; class Actinopteri; order Cyprinodontiformes; family Goodeidae; genus Crenichthys; species Crenichthys baileyi. The sequence goes on along the minus strand of JAHHUM010001158.1, from coordinate 740,913 downwards.
GATTAACTGTGGACGCAAGAGGAAGCTGTCTGAAAGGGATGTTCGGGTGCTAACCCGGATTGTATCCAAAAAAACATAAAACCACGGCTGCCCAAATCACGGCAGAATTAAATGCGCACCTCAACCCTCAACACTGTTTCCACCAGAACTGTCCGTCAGGAGCTCCACAGGGTCAATATACACGGCCGGGCTGCTATAGCCAAACCTTTGGTCACTCATGCCAATGCCAAACGTCGGTTTCAATGGTGCAAGGAACGCAAATCTTGGGCTGTGGACAATGTGAAACATGTATTGTTCTCTGATGAGTCCACCTTTACTGTTTTCCCCACATCTGGGAGAGTTACGGTGTGGAGAAGCCCCAAAGAAGCGTACCACCCAGACTGTTGCATGCCCAGAGTGACGCATGGGGGTGGATCAGTGATGGTTTGGGCTGCCATATCATGGCATTCCCTTGGCCCAATACTTGTGCTAGATGGGCGCGTCACTGCCAAGGACTACCGAACCATTCTTGAGGACCATGTGCATCCAATGGTTCAAACATTGTATCCTGAAGGCGGTGTCGTGTATCAGGATGACAATGCACCAATACACACAGTAAGACTGGTGAAAGATTGGTTTGATGAACATGAAAGTGAAGTTGAACATCTCCCATGGCCTGCACAGTCACCAGATCTAAATATTATTGAGCCACTTTGGGGGGTTTTGGAGGAGCGAGTCAGGAAACGTTTTCCTCCACCAGTATCACGTAGTGACCTGGCCACTATCCTGCAAGAAGAATGGCTTAAAATCCCTCTGACCACTGTGCAGGACTTGTATATGTCATTCCCAAGACGAATTGACGCTGTATTGGCCGCAAAAGGAGGCCCTACACCATACTAATAAATTATTGTGGTCTAAAACCAGGTGTTTCAGTTTCATTGTCCAACCCCTGTAGATGCTTTTATGCAATATGGTGAAACCCAGAAGGTGAAGTCATGGATTTGAAAGCTTCTGATAGGTTACATCAGAACATCTGAATTAAATGGAGGCGAGCGCTATTTTAAGGCAACTCCTCAAACAACTTGCTTCTTTTCTGACATAAAAAAAATGGGCCAGACATCAGGCAGTGAATTGTGGACTTTCCCAAGTCTGGTTCCTACTTGGATGGAGTTGATGCCTGAAGGGAAAACGTCCATCTATACAAACTATTATGTATAAACAGACAGTGAGCGGAAAATAGTTTTGTTCTTTTATTCAGTGCATGAAAATATCTGGCTTTAACTTTATCTTGTTTATATATTGTAAAAAATGTAGATATTGCATTATAGATAGATCTAACATTAAAATCACCGGCCATTGTTTTCACAGTGTTGTTTTGAGAACACTGTTATCATTTGACACCATTCTCACAAGTTTTTTTCTCCATAAAGCAGGAACATATGATTACTTCTTTGACCTCTCTTTCTCTGCTGAGTGCTTTGCCACCCAATTGGCTGGCAGCAGGGGGGGCCTGACATGAGGGGTGGGAAACCGAGGATGGCTCCCTGTGTTTGCGGGCCTCAAATAGGGCAGACAAGGCCTGCTATTGTTTAATTTGTATCCTGGAAAGGAAATGCCGTCACTCATCTGGCTGCATTGCACTCTTGTCATCTGTCTTACAAAGGAAGGTGTAACGCTATGACATAGTTTGTTGCATCAAGGAAATCACTGTTTACAGAAGTCCGATTGCCAGTATGTTCGTGTTATGTAAGGAATGAAACCAGCTTTAGAGAAATCCCTTTTGTTTTTGTTCTAGACCAGCGTCGGGGTATGGTTCTCCTGCTGTGGGGGGGCCACCTGTGTTCCTAGAAGGATTAGTTCGTCGGAGGAATGGAGAAGGATTAGATGTTACTGGTATAGCCTGTGACTTGCTTTTTCTTTCTGCAGCACACAAAGAGCAGAAATTAGTCTGAAAGCAGCTTTCATCAGCCTGTCGTAGTTACTGCAACCCAGTGCTCTTTCCTTCCTCTGTTCTCGGAGATGTTAATGTTGCTTCAAACATCGAACGTAAAGCATGCATCAAACTGTCAAAGTAGTTTTAATTGCTAAGGCATCTTCACTTTGGATAAACTTTCAAATAAAATAAGTCACATATAATGATCGGGAAATGTTTTTATTTAAATATTTAAAATTGTTCAAGCAGTCAGTTTCTTTTTTTCTGCAACTTTCATCTGTCTTTCATCCATTTAAATCCTGGAAATGTTTGCCCTTTGCTGGAGGAGACCGGTATTAAAAAAGACCGGAAAATGTAAGGTCAGGGGAGTGGAAAAACTGGGGTCCTTTACGTTCTTTCCATAGAGTCAGTCTAAAATATTTGAGAGTGAAGCCACAATTGATGGTTCTGCATATTTTTCTGTGTGAGGCTGTGCCTCAGTGGTGCTGTTTTATTCAATGTGATGTCAATCTGGGTTGGTTACAATAGACCTGCAACACTGCCACCTAAAGGTGTTTCTCTGTTACTGTCTAAGAAGGTTAACTAAATCCGTGCTGTCTTAGGAAGCACTCATCTCGTTACATAAAGTTATTTATACATTTTCTATGTTTTTAGATGTTCATACTCACTCGTTTCCAAAAGAGCTAAAATGTAGGGAATAAGTGTTTGTTTGTATATGACAGAAATGTTATGAGCATTGGCAAAGAAGGAAACTAACATGCAACTAAATTCCTGGCTGATGGTTCTTGTGATTAGCCGGCAAGAAGAAGAAGACGTGGTTCTGCTGCAGTTATGTGGTTTTGGATTTTGACCATTGGGCCACCAAGCTCCTGGATGGATTTTGCTGACAAAAACGGCCTTCTATATAGAGTATACCTCAATTTATTCTTGTAAAAGGATTTTAACATTCTTTAAAGAAAACAGCCTCTTAAACTTTCGTTTTTTAAGTTAAAAAGAAATCCATGACATGTTTTGGGTTTTTTTTCTCAGCCTCACAAACAGCAGACTAAAAGAATACCATTTTATAGGCCTGCCTTTGGGTTTTATTGCAAAACTTTGGCTTTGCTGTTATATTCATCAATATGTCAACAAAACAAAGAAACGTTTGTCTTTAAATACATTTTGTGATCTGAAAGCTGCACGTATAAAATAATGCACCATAGATGAATATTGAAAACATCTTTTTTTCTGATAACTAGATATCTCCTTCCTCCCTTAAGTTTAATACATTTCTATTTATTTTTAAAAATCCTTTATTGTTTGAATTTATTCCCATCTTACACAGTTTTTATGACCATGTTTATTTTTTTAATTCAGTCGACACTTTAAACCTTAGTTATGTTGTCGTCCAGCAGGTGGCAGTAGTTGTCTATAAAACAAGCCCTGCTGATCCACTCATGCTAACACTTCAGACCTTTTGAACATAGACATTTTGTTACTGAGGATATTGCTGTGTGAGATAACGGCTGATGCTGACCTCTGTTTCATGTAAATATTTTATTTTATTGCATATGTAAACTCTATTACTATTATTTTGTTGACAAAATGAGACTGATGTCTCATTCAAGGATTGCATAGTAGGAGTAATGTTTTTTTTTTTGGTCTTGTTTTTTTCAGATTTCTTTAAGTTTTTATTTTTAATTGTATTTCTTGTTTTTTTCTTATATTTGTTTGTTTGTTTCTTTTCTTTCTTTCACTTTCCCCTTTCACTCCATGTATGATCCCGTGTGGTGATTAGAGAGTTTCCAGTGTGTTTACATAGCTTGTTAAGCTAACACAGCAGGGGTACATGCCACAGAAGGCAGTGACCCTGATGAAGATCAAGCCTGGTGAATTACCATGTAAAAAAGACATTTTAAATGTTATTTACTTGGTCCATCGTCTGTATTTCATCATTTTACAGCCACTATCTTCTGTTACAAAGAAACTGTGTAAGAATCCTCACTTTTGACCAAGAAGGGCCATTTATTCAGTCTTATTATGACCTTCACAGATAGACTTGCACAAAAATAGCAGATAAACACATTTTCAAGTTTCCAAGTGCTTATTGCACAGACAGTTGTGCGTTTTTGCTGTTCTTCTCTGGAAACAAAATTATAACAAGCTGAAGAAAAGACAAATTAAACTAAATAAAATTTGCAGCAGCAAAGCGTTCCATAAAGCCAGATCTCCCCTGAGCCTCCGCTGTGTCCTTGTCACCTCCAGCAGCAGCTGGTCAGCTGACCTGAGGGACAGAGGAGGGCAGTTCAGGAGCAGTAGCTCAGAGAGGTAGGAAGGAGCAAGACCACTTCAAGCCTTCAAAACAAGAGTTTTAAAATGAACTCTATAATAAACAGGCAGCTAGTGCAGAGAGTAATATGCTCTCCCCTCTGTGTTCCCGTATGATGAACCGTTTTAGTGGTTTTGAAAATGTAACTTTTTAAAACCTTGGTACACCTTGTACTATGCAGGACTGATCCTGCCATAATTAAGAATAAATACAGAAATAAACAAATGAATAAATAAAATAATTACTAGGCCAAAAAGTAGCTAGAAATATGAATTAGTGTGCCATTAAATGCAACAAAATAATAAGAGATTTATTAAATTATTGATGAATCAATCGGATACAAATATATATATTTCTATTTTAATCTATTTTTATTTAAACCACTAATTTTCAAATCTTTTTTTTTCTTGAACTCTATATTTTTCCTTTGTTTATTTAATACAAGTAGATTTTATTGCCGTTTTATTTTTCCTACCCCTTTTATTTCTTTCAAATTTATTACCATTCTAATATATAATTTTTTCAAATTATTTTACGATCCTTTTATTTCTTAAACAAGATATATTTTCCCCTCTAATATACCATGTTGTATTTTTGTACCCAACAGATTCCCCTGAGCCCAGTTATTTCCATCTTTCTTTTATAAATTATTGGTCGCTGTATTGTCTTTTCCTCCTTTGGACCAGCATATTTACTAGGATTTGTTGTTGAAAAATGTCTGTCTTAATATTATTCAGAAAGTATCATTGTAAATGTTTTAAGATGATAATTTAACGTTGAAATTCTTGTAGTATTTTTCCCCTAGTTTGTGAAGACTGTCATTGAGTGATGCTGTTTTTTTGAAAGCGCGTTCGAAAACGTGACTTCCTCTTACTACTTCAGCAAACTGAAATATTCTCTGTTGGAGTCAACAGGATACAGTAAACTATCCCGACTAACTGCGCCCTCTACCACCAGATCCACAATGCTCCTGACTTCTTTAGCAACATGACAGAAGTTAAATTAGTCGTTTCTGCTAGCTCCTTTCAGAACCAGGGAACCATAATGAGCATCTGCAGCTACTTCCTAGAAGCTTGACCTCAGCCAATAGGAGAGAAGCTGAAGCAGTGACGCTAGTCCAAAGGAGAAAAAGACAAGACGGCGACCGATAATGTAAAAAAGAAAGATGGAAATAAATGGGCTCAGGGAAATCGGTTGGGTAAAAAAATACAACAGGGGATTAGAGGGGAAAATATATTGGTGCTTAAAAAATAAAAGGAGAGTAAAGTAATCTGAAAAATAATATATTTTTAAGGGAAAAAAACATGTTTAAAATATATTAGAGTGGTAATAAATTTAACAGAAATAAAAGGGGTAGGAAAAATAAAACAGCAAGAAATCCACTTGTAGATTAAAATAGAAATATATATATTTATATCCAATTAATTGATTAATAATTTAATAAATCTCTTCTTTTTATTATGTTTTTGCATTTAATGGCACACAAATTCATATTTCTAGCTACTTTTTGGCCCATTAATTATTTTATTTATTAATTTATTTGTTTCTATATTTATTCTTAATTATGGTAGGATCAGTCCTCCACATATTTCCAGCAACATTGCAAAAGGCAACCATCCATTCATTGCCTTCAGCAACAGAAGACTTAACTGGCTGTGGGTGATGATCATTTAGAAAACATCTTCTGAAACTTGATCCTGATTTTGATCAACTCTTCTTCATATGGTTTGGAATTGAAGTTAGAGCATGACATGGATTAGAACTATTTTAGTCACACGTTGCGCTGCCTGCAGCCTTTTAGGGCAAAGGTTTTCAGATTTTATCTTGAAGAGGTTTCTTATTTTATTCATTCTGTTTTCCATGAAGCGCTGAAGGTCCTCTGACACACGGTATGGGAGACCAAATCAGCATGAACTGCTGCCTCCATGTCAAAAAACCTTCAATAATTATAGGATTGTTGCTCTCAGACACTTAACCCTGGGACAAACTGCGCATTCTGTGTGGCTTCATGTGCATGTCTGGCCCAGCCTTAGGACAAGCTCTCTGTTGTCCCGCTGCTCTGCTGTCGCCACATCTACCTCCAGTTTTCCGCCGACAAAGGCCTCCCAGTAGCTTCCACCAGTCGTGCAGCCCAAACACAGACACACGGACGTGAGGTCTGTGGCCCAGTGTGCACCGGCAGACACTGGGGTAGCTGTGCTGTCTGCCAGCTCTCGGAGAGGGCCACTTTGTTTCACCTCAGACTTGGACACTGGCCAGACAATCCCAGAGTTACTCACTGGGTCTCTTGATGAAGTAATTGAATAGAGTTTATAGTTGAGCCGTAGTCCTCTTTTATTTATTCCTTTGCGTCTAATCCAGTGTTCAGACTCAGAAATCAATGAAACCGTGCCTGTTGATAGTTTGCTGTTTATCCAAGGCTGCGTGAATCAGCAGCATGTTAACTGTTGAAGCAAATGCATAATCATGGTTCACTAAGCTTGAATGCATCAAACTTGTATTACGCTCATTAAACAAGTCTAATGCTCAAAAGTCAGGTTTTGTGTAGACAACATGGAGAACATTTATTCAGAAAAAGCAGTTCGGCTCTGATGTCTGTTCAGCCATAACAGGGAAGCCTGAAGAATTTATTTAGATTATTTCTCAAACTCATTGTTTATTCAGTTATTCCTATTAACCATATAATGGCAGAAAAAAATGAATAATGTGCGTGAGAACAAGTAAGCTTTGCTTCATCAAGTAATTAATTTAACTTTTAAGTCTAATGACACATTTGTGTTTTTGAACGAGTTGCCGCAGATCTACTTGATTCTCTATCTGACTGACATTCTGCTCCTCTTCCTCAGGACCTGGAGATCGTTTACTCGTATCTCCATGGGATGGAGGCCCTGTCCAACCTACGGGAGCACCAGCTGAGGTAAGTTTGTGCAAGATGGAGAGGTGGTTGTAGCCCGGGATGGAAAATTAACAGCAAGCTAAGCTGCTGGTTGAACACTAGAGAATTTCATGAGGTTTATATATTCCAGCAGACCTCGAAGCCCTTGGTAGCCAGAATAATTTAATACAAAATTACCAAAGTTTAAAAATAATACTGAATATGATTTTTGAAAAGAAGCTATAAAGCCATTCCAAGACCCTTACAAAAGACAGTTTTTATTGCTTGTAAGCACTACTTGGCAACAGGCTAATTATTATTTTACTTATTTTTTCAAGGTTCACACATTAACTTCATATCTCTTCTTCCTGTTTCCTGTCTTTTTGTTTAGTTAATTTGCAACCAATAAGCTTGGTCTTAATATATTGAAATTGCTTGCTTTCCTTACATTGCACTGGCCTAGTTTCAAGGAGTTTCAAGCTGACCTGTTCCTTTTTGAAGGATTGTTAAAACTGTAAACATACAGGGGTTGGACAATGAAACTGAAACACCTCTCATTTTAGTGTGGGAGGTTTCATGGCTAAATTGGACCAGCCTGGTAGCCAGTCTTCATTGATTGCACATTGCACCAGTAAGAGCAGAGTGTGAAGGTTCAATTAGCAGGTTAAGAGCACAGTTTTGCTCAAAATATTGAAATGCACACAACATTATGGGGGAATACCAGAGTTTAAAAGAGGACAAAATTGTTGGTGCACGTCTTGCTGCCGCCCCCCTGTGACCAAGACAGCAAGTCTTTTGATGACCAGCTTTTTTTATCAAGAGCCACGGTATCCAGGGTAATGTCAGCATACACTAAGAAGGACAAAAACATCCAACAGGATTAACTGTGGACGCAAGAGGGGAAGCTGTCTGAAAGGGATGTTCGGGTGCTAACCTGGATTGTATCCAAAAAGCAAAAAACCACGGCCCCCAAAATCACGGGAGGATTAAATGTGCACCTCAACGCTCCTGTTTCCACCAGAACTGTCCGTCGGGAGCTCCACAGGGTCAATATACACGGGCTGCTATAGCCAAACCTTTGGTCACTCATGCCAATGCCAAACGTCGGTCTCAATGGTGCAAGGAGCGCAAATCTTGGGCTGTGGACAATGTGAAACATGTATTGTTCTCTGATGAGTCCACCTTGACTGTTACCTTTACTGGACTACCGAACCATTCTTGAGGACCATGTGCATCCAATGGTTCAAACATTGTATCCTGAAGGTGGTGCCGTGTATCAGGATGACAATGCACCAATGCACACAGCAAGACTGGTGAAAGATTGGTTTGTACTCGTACTCGTCGTCTTCCGCTTATCCGGAACCGGGTCGCGGGGGCAGCAGACTCAGCAGAGACACCCAGACGTCCCTCTCCCCAGACTCCTCCTCCAGCTCCTCCGGGGGGGACCCCAAGGGGTTCCCCCAGGCCAGCCGAGAGACTATCCCCCTCCAGCGTGTCCTGGGCCGTCCCTGGGCCTCCCCCTGGGGGGGTTGCGGGAACACCCCCCCGAGGGCCCCCAGGAGGCCCCGGGTATAGATGCCCGAGCCACCTCAAATGGCTCCTCTCGATGTGGAGGAGCAGCGGCTCTACTCCGAACCCCTCCCGAATGCGGCAGCCGCACCGACCCGTCTGTCGATCTCCCGCTCCATTCTTCCCTCACTCGTGAACAAACCCCCGAATTTTGAACTCCTCCACTTGAGGCAGGAACCCCCCTCCAACCTGAAGGGGGACCACCCCCTTTTCTGGTCGAGTACCATGGCCTCTGACTTGGAGGAGCTGATCTTCATCCCCCCCCCCCCCGCTTTTCACACTCGGCTGCGAACCCCCCAGCGCATGCTGTAGGTCCTGCTAGACGGGGCCAGCAGGACCACGTCATCTGCAAAAAGAAGAGACGAAATCCACTGGTCCCCGAACCAGACCCCCTCCGGCCCCCTTGGCTGCGTCTAAAAATCCTTCCATGAAAGTTATGATCAGGACCGGTGACAAAAAGGGGCCCCTGCTGGAGTCCAAACCGCACCGGGAACAGGTCCGACTCCATACTCCTGGCCCCCCCCCACAAGGCATCCGGGGGACACAGTCGAATGCCTTCTCCAGGTCCACAAAACACATGTGAACCGGTTGGGGGGAACTCCCTGAGCCCAAGTACCCTGTAGAGGGTTAGAGCGTCCAGTTTTCCCCGGGATGAAAAACACGGGCCTACTCCCTAAACCGAGGTTCGACTATCGGCCGGACTCTCCTCTCCATACCCTGGCGTGGCCCTTACCAGGGGGCTGAGGAGTGTGCCCCCCTTAGTTGGAAAGCACCTTCGGGGTCCCCCTTCTTATAGGGGGGCCACCCCCCCCCGGTCTGTCAGTCCAGAGGCACTGTCCCCGACCGCCATGCAATGTTGAAGAGGTGTGTCAACCATGACAGCCCCACAACATCCAGAGATTTGAGGTACTCAGGGCGGATCTCATCCCCCCCAAAGCCTTCCCCACCGGGGGGTTTTTTAACCATCTCGGTGACTTCAGCCTGGGTGAAAAAGACCCAACCCCCGAGTCCCCAACCTCTGTTTCCACCAGGGAAGCGTGATGGCAGGATTGAGGAGATCCTCGAAGTACTCCTTCCACCCCCCATATTTCCTCAGTCGAGGTCAGCAGCCTCCCCCCCCACTAAAAACAGTGTTGGCGAAGCACTGCTTCCCCCTCCTGAGGCACCGGAGGTTTTTCCAGAATCGCTTCGAGGCCGACCGGGGAGTCCTTTTCCTTGGCCTCACCGAACTCCTCCCAAGCCCCTTTTTTTCTCTGCCACAGCCCGGGCCCCCAGCACGCTTGGCCTCACGGTACCCGTCAGCCGCCTCAGGAGTCCCCCAAGCCAACCACAGCCGATAGGACTCCTTCTTCAGCTTGACAGCATCCCTTACTGCCGGTGTCCACCACCGGTTCTGGGATTCCGCCACGACAAGCACCCCAGACCTTACGGCCGCAGCTACGGGTAGCAGCATCGACAATCGATGCGGAGAACATGGTCCACTCGGGGCTCTATGTCTCCAACATCCCCCGGAAACTGGTCAAAAACTCTCATAGAGGTGGGAGTGAATACATCCCCGGCCGGGGGGCTCCGCCAGGCGTTCCCAGCAGACCCTCACTATGCGCTTGGGCCTGCCAAGTCTGTCCGGCTTTCTCCCTCCTCCAGCGGATCCAAATAAACCCCAAGGTGGGATCAGTGGACAGCTCAGCCCCTCTCTTCACCCGAGTGCCAAAAACATGCAGTCGAAGGTCTGATGATACGACAACAAAGTCGAACATTGACCTCCTGCCTGGGGGTCCTGGGCCTTGATGGACACCCTTATGCTTGAAAATGGTGTTCATTATGGACAATCACTGACTAGCACAGAAGTCCAATAAAAAAAACCACTCGATTTCAGATCGGGGAGGCCCCTTTCCCCCATCACGCCTCTCCAGGTGTCCCTGTCGTTTCCCACATGGGCGTTGAAGTCCCCCGCAGAATAAGGGGTCCCTGGGAGGGGCACTATCCAGCACCCCCCAGGGACACCAAGAAGGCCCGGGTACTCCACACTACCCCCGGCCTCCCCCGGCCGAAGACAGTGAGAGACCTATCCCCAACCCGAAGGGGCAGGGATGCGACCCTCTCATCCACCGGGGGAAACCCCAACACGAGGCACCTGAGCTGGGGGGCAACAAGTAAACCACCCCACCCGCCGCCTCTCCCGTGGGCCACTCCAGAGTAGAAGAGAGTCCCGCCCCTCTCAAGGAGATGGGTTCCAGAGCCCCGCTGTGCGGGGGGCGAGCCCGACTATTTCTAGTCGATATCTCTCGACCTCCCGCACAAGCTCAGGCTCCTTCCCCCCCCCCGAGGTAACATTCCACGTCCCTAGAGCCAGCCTAAGCATCCGGGGGGTGGCCGCTTAGGTCTCCACCTTCGTCCGCCACCCAATCCTCTTTGCAAGATTGGTTTGATGAACATGAAAGTGAAGTTGAACATCTCCCATGGCCTGCACAGTCACCAGATCTAAATATTACTGACCACTTTTGGGGTGTTTTGGAGGAGCGAGTCAGGAAAACGTTTTCCTCCACCAGTATCACGTAGTGACCTGGCCACTATCCTGCAAGAAGAATGGCTTAAAAACCTCTGACCACTGTGCAGGACTTGTATATGTCATTCCCAAGACGAACTGACGCTGTATTGGCCGCAAAAGGAGGCCCTACACCATACTAATAAATTCTTGTGGTCTAAAACCAGGTGTTTCAGTTTCATTGTCCAACCCCTGTATATTGTCTGTCATCAGCGTTTACTCAAAGGCCTTTTAAAATTAAGTCGAAAAAAAATAAATAGTTTATAATATAATAAAATATTATAGAAGATTTTTAAATTTAGATATTTCAGGGAGGAAGCAATGGAAATAAAAAAGGATAAACACCAATATTCTAAAAAATAAATAGTTAACATAAAAATATTTGTGATCAAATCTAAAAAAATTAGGGATGCATGATATATTGGCATTAACATTGGTATTAGTCATTTTCCAATGTCAGCGGTGGGGTCGTTTTTTTTATGGTGTCAAAAGGGTGAATATCAGTCATTTGCCATAACAGCAATATTAATATTGGCTATCGATATTGGCCCCAAATGTTCATTTTGGTAATATGTAATAATATAAAATCACTGTCAGTAACTAATATAAATAATATAATAAAACGTAAGTGGATAATATATGTAATGAGAGCATTGCTAGTTATAGCTACTGTTTCCAACCCGTCTTTTAAGGATGTTGGTTTTACGACTACAAGATAAAAGACAACTGGGAATGTTTGTCCACCTTGAAAAGGCCCTGATCATCTCTACTATAACATTCATTCTGTGCTGCATCTTTATTTCATTATATTGGACCTGTTGGGCCTTCTAAATGAATTCACTCAAACCCAGTAAAATCAACTGGTTTTCTTCTAGTTTTTATTTGTGGTTATAGGTGTGTGGAAGCCAAGAGTTAGAATCTGATCCGTATTCAGATTTCTTTGCTCTTCAGTCTCTACGTCAGCCACCCCATCTCTTCTGCCTTGCGTACACAAGCAGTGTGTGTCTGTTCCCAGCCTGGCTTGTGTGCATACACAGGGATTATATTGACCAGGGAACAATGTTTCAGCGCACGACCCATAAGCTAGAACATTCCACTGCCTGACCCTTCAGAGGCCTCCCGCCCAGCAGTAACCCTGCTCGGTCCTGCCTATTTGGATCAGAAGGAATGTCCTCGTAGTCCCACAGACCAGCCCACCATTCCTGCCCACTTCCAGGCAGCCAAACATCCCAGCTTCTATGGGTTTATGTCCTTTTTTCTTAACATTTTCCAATGTGAGGAATGTGGTGTTTTTTTTTCCTGTGGTTTTTCACAGCAACCTGTTGTTTTTTTTTTAGTTTGAATTGTGTTTTGAATATTATGCAATCAGATGTCACGCTGAAGTTGATTTCACTACAGTTCTCTGTATTTTCCAGACATCTGGGAAAAACCTAGTTTTCTGTGGCTTTTTATGTAGTTAAACCAGGTCTGCAACCTTTACAATCTCTAGAGCCATTTTACCCTCAGTCCAGCTAAATAAAACTCCTTTAGAGCCGTGAATATTACATGACCTTTTACAAAAAGAGGATTCATTATTTTCAATAAATATGTAGGATAACACTCACCTATAGGAAATGTTATTATAAAACATTTTATTTCTTTTGTTAGGTTTTAAAATAAAGAGAACCATAAAACTTTTGCAAAAAGAGGTAGTATGACATTCACCTCTGTGGGATATGGATATTTGAGGAAAATATTGTAAAATAATTTCTAACAGGAAAAATTGGTAAAAAAAATATTACTGGTACTTTTAGTGGATTTCTTTTGTTGGAATATAAAGCAAAAAAACTGCCAAAACCTGTATTTGTTATTATGTCTTATTTGGTCCTTATCATATTTTGCCAAAGTTATTAAGAACCTTGGTGGAAGGTCCAAAAAGCCACCTGAGCTGCAGGTTGTAGACGCCTGGGCTAAACAATGTGATTTCAAAATGAGATATCTGCTTTTTGTCTGTATGTCCAGGTTGAAAAATGGAGGAGACCAGGACCAGGAGGAAACTGCCCCTGCTCTCTCCTTCATTAGACATTTTAAATCACATTTGATGCTTTGTCTTTGAGGGCTTTATCCATTTGCGATATTATTGTTGAAAGTTGCAATGACAATTTTTCTTGCCATTCTCTTCGTTTTCCATCATCACGATTTGCCCACAACTATCCGTGAGCTTGAGCGTTTCATTGACTAAAATGCATCAAGGGCAGTAAAAGTCCATCCAACTGCCCACAGATGAGATTTGCATGTAGAGATTCATTACGTGTCCCTTGAAATCAATTGGTCTACCCAGCAGTCTTTGCGATTCTTTCTTACTTGAGAAGACCTCTTATGTTCTGCTGCTCGAGATCTTAGTTATCAAACGATTCTGTCAGTTTGGTTTATTTTGGTATTTCCATAAAGCATTTTTATAGGACTCTATAATATCAGATAAACATGACATGGCAACTTTTTTTGTTTAATACTTCTAAAATGACTGCATACTGTATCCACTGATCTGCAGCCCTAATGTCCACGCCTCCTTCTGTGAGGTTAGCCTCTTGGTCAATTAGATCTAGATCAGGTGTGTCCATATAGGACAGTGAATGTTCATCCAGTTACATATGATAGATAAATTATTTGCAGGCAGAGTTGAAATGCATGGAGACTGAAATGTTATAACCTACCAAATATTTCATACAAGCAGTGCGTTGCAGTTGCGACGTTGTGCATATTAAAACGATGATAAAGAATAAAGATCAATATATTGTGCAGCTCAAATTCAGTTTCTATTGAGTTAAAAATATGCAATTAAAATCTCTGGGAATTTTATGGACAACCTGAGAAATGTCTGTTGACACAGATCAGACTCTTCTCATCCACCTGCAGCTGTAGCAGGTAGAGAGGAAGAGTCTCTGAGTCTGTCTGTTGGTGTGAAGTCCGTTTTTCCCTCATCAAACATGCAGTGCATTCTTACAGCTATTTATAAATGCACAAAACACTTAATAACATGGTTGCTGCATCTCACTGACAGTGGTGGAAAATAACTCCAGATGTTTATGTAACATAAAATCAATATTAACCATTCCTGAAGCTTTTTATATAATAATTTTATTCTAACCATTCCTGAAGCTTTTTATATAATAATTTTATTCTTGTGATAACCTAGATATTTCTGCTGCTGATGACTGACATTCTTATTGCTCTGTTTCTACAGGATAATGTGCGAGACGGTGCGTTACGAGAGACACGAGGCGAATGAAGTGCTTTACTAGTAAGTCCTACAGTGTGTGGACATGTATGCATGTGAATAGTTGCGTGTAAATGAATATTAATCATATTAGGGTTGATCCTTGCTCCTGGATCATTGCATGAATACAGCAAGTGAAAGATTCAGTCAGTGAAACAGAGTTTTAGTGTTTTCGCTTTGACTCAGTAAATAACTAGATGTTATTGATGAACTGAAACAGGCTGGCTGCACACAGCAGAGCAGAAGAAACTTTGCACGTAAAATGAAAACAAATGTATCTAAAGTGCAGAAGAAGTTCAGGCAATCCCCTGATAAACATCGGTCTGTAAACTGTGTTCCAAGACTTTGCAGTATCGCCAAGTAGAAAAAAAGATCTTTGGTGTACTGTGAGATCACTGCAATCATTGTTGCACATTTCCTTCTTTAATATATAATTTCTAGCCTTATTTGATTTGTGAGGTGCATTGAAAGCTTCAGGATGTGTCAGATCGGTTTACAAAGTCTGCCACTGCTGTGGTGAGCAGAATAAACACCCAGTGTTTGACTGCTGTCACATGGTGATGTCTTTCTAACACCCATGGTGAGAATTAAGCCTGTTAATTAACTCTGTGAGCGTTTCCACAGGCTGGAGAAAGTTCTTTATCCATTATTTGTCTCCCTTCTGATTCCTTGTAGGTGTTTTAGGAGACAATAAAGAAGACCTGACACCTTCTTAGAAGTTCACCAGCTTTAGCAGCTGGGCAAACAAAGGGTTTACTGATGAAATAGAGGTTGAATAATGATTTAAAGTTTTAGCCGCACATTGATTACCACACATACAAGCAAAGTTTATACTCTAGCATGAAAATCTGTTTGTGTACATTGTTTATGAAGAGTTAAACTTTTTTGTAATCTTTAAAAGTAGATTTGATCAAGAACCCTCCACACTTAATGAAGAAAATAAGCGGAAAGAAGCCAAAGTCCAAATAAAGTTTTTTTTAATAAAAATTTTCAGAAAACTTGGAAGAAAATAACTTAAGACCACTTTAACACAGTCATCGAAATTACCAACATGTTAACTAAATACATAGAAATGAGAGATGGCTTTAGACTTCTGTGCAGTCTATAGCATACTGTTACCTACTATTCAGTTGAGCTCTTTTAGTTCTGTATTTATAAAACATGCTGCTGGTTGTTCCCCATCACAACTGTAAGCATATGAGCTATAAATAGACATGGCAACCCTTTGGGTTGCTCAGGATTATATCAGTGAGTTTGTCTCAAAGCAGGAACAACAAACTCTCCTCAGTTTGACTCTGTGAACATCAGAGATGATCTATTTCGGGTCAGGTACTGTTTCACCTCAATGTTTACCCTATAAACCTGGGTTTTTATGCATTCTTAAATGTCATTCTTAAATGTTTTTTTCTTCCAGGTTTGGATAAATAAACAAAAGTATTTCCAGACTTTATTCCTTGTCCCTCAGAAGCAGTTTCCTTCCAATCAGCCCATCCGCTTGTCTGTCCATCTTTTCATCCATCTGTCCATCAATCTATACATCCATATTTTGATTCATTCTTTCTTCTAAAACTCTGGAACTTTGACATGGAAAATATGTAAAAACCGTTTATAGACCGGCGTTATGTAGAAACCGTTTATAGACCGGCGTTATGTAGAAACCGTTTATAGACCGGCGTTATGTAGAAACCGTTAATAGACCGGCATTATGTAGAAACCGTTAATAGACCGGCATTATGTAGAAACCGTTTATAGACCGGCATTATGTAGAAACCGTTTATAGACCGGCATTATGTAGAAACCGCTAATAGACCGGCATTATGTAGAAACCGTTTATAGACCGGCATTATGTAGAAACCGCTAATAGACCGGCATTATGTAGAAACCGTTTATAGACCGGCATTATGTAGAAACCGTTTATAGACCGGCATTATGTTTATAGACCGGCATTATGTAGAAATCGTTTATAGACCGGCATTATGTAGAAACCGTTAATAGACCGGCATTATGTAGAAACCGTTAATAGACCGGCGTTATGTAAAAACCGTTTATAGACCGGCGTTATGTAGAAACCGTTTATAGACCGGCGTTATGTAGAAACCGTTTATAGACCGGCGTTATGTAGAAACCGTTAATAGACCGGCGTTATGTAGAAACCGTTAATAGACCGGCGTTATGTAGAAACCGTTAATAGACCGGCATTATGTTTATAGACCGGCATTATGCAGAAACCGTTTATAGACCGGCATTATGCAGAAACCGTTTATAGACCGGCATTATGCAGAAACCGTTTATAGACCGGCATTATGTAGAAACTGTTTATAGACCGGCATTATGTTTATAGACCGGCATTATGTAGAAACCGTTAATAGACCGGCATTATGTAGAAACCGTTAATAGACCGGCGTTATGTAAAAACCGTTTATAGACCGGCGTTATGTAGAAACCGTTTATAGACCGGCGTTATGTAGAAACCGTTTATAGACCGGCGTTATGTAGAAACCGTTAATAGACCGGCGTTATGTAGAAACCGTTAATAGACCGGCGTTATGTAGAAACCGTTAATAGACCGGCATTATGTTTATAGACCGGCATTATGCAGAAACCGTTTATAGACCGGCATTATGCAGAACAGAAACCGTGTGTGTGTGTTTATAGACCGGCATTATGCAAGAAAGAAACTGTTTTAGACCGGCATTATGTTTATTCCTATGACACGGCTGGCGTTATGTAGAAACCGTAATAGACCGGCGTTATGTAGAAACCGTTTTAATTATAGACCGTTTCCTTATGAGGAAGGAAAAAACGTTATTATTAATAGACCGCATTATGTTTTATAGACCGGCATTATGCAGAAGAAACCGTTTTTTATAGACCGGCATTATGTAGCAACAGAAAAATAGAAACCGTTTATAGACCGACCGGCATTATGTTTATAGACCGGCATTATGCAGAAGGAAACCGTTTTTTATAGACCGGAACAGCTGTCCGGCATTATGTAGAACCTGTTATAGACCGGCATTATGTTTATAGACCGGCATTATGTTTATAGACCGGCATTATGTAGAAGAAAAACCGTTTATAGACCGGCGTTATGTAGTAGAAACCGTTTATAGACGGCATTATGTAGAAACCGTTAATAGATCCTCCTGTGCCCGTCTTAATGTTTATAGACCGGCATTATGCAGAAAACCGTTTATAGACCGGGGGCATTATGTAGATAATAGGAAAAACGTTTCTTATAGAACCCATATGGGCCTATTCATTATGTTTATTAGACCGGCGATTATGTAGAAAGAAAGTAAAAACCGGCTTTAAATAGACAACCCTTGAGTGGGAAGTTTATTATGTAGAAAACCGTTAATAGACCCCCAGGCATAATCATGCGTTATATAGACCGG
Organism: Crenichthys baileyi; assembly: GCA_036173005.1. Classification (NCBI taxonomy): domain Eukaryota; kingdom Metazoa; phylum Chordata; class Actinopteri; order Cyprinodontiformes; family Goodeidae; genus Crenichthys; species Crenichthys baileyi. The sequence goes on along the minus strand of JAHHUM010001158.1, from coordinate 723,050 downwards.
CCATATGTAGAAAACCGTTAATAGACCCGGTATTATGTAGATTAGACATAACACACGACAGCAGAGATTTGCCAAGAAACCAGCACAGAAATAATAGAAAACCGGTTTTTTCAAGCAAAACATGTTTATAGACCGCCATAATCTTTTCGCAATTACTGTTTATATAGACCGGCATTATGTAGAACGAACGGAAACCCGTACCAACTTCAGACCCGAACGGCGGCGTCTTACTAGATAAACGTGTATTAGGACACCGCATATTAAGTCGGCGGCTGTCGTTGCTGTCTAATATGTAAGGAGCAAAATGAAGATGTAGAAACCCGTTTATAGACCGCCGTTATGTAGAAAAAAGTTTTAATAGACCCACGACGGCAGGGCCATTACTGTTAGTAGAAAACGTATAATAGACGGCATTATGTTAGATAGAAAACGTTTATAGACCGGAATGGCGTTATTATGTAGAAACGCATGTATTTATAGACCGGCAATTATGTATAGAGAACCGTTAATACGAGACCGGCATTATGTAGCAAACCGCTAATAGACCGGCATTATGATAGAAAAACGCCAATCGTAAATACTTATAGACCGGCATTTATGTAGAAACAATAGATAATCATAGACAACGAAACCGCTACTTAAATAGGACCGGCATTATGTAGAAACACGATTTATAGACCGGCCATGTTATGTAGAAACCGTTTATAGACCGGCATTATGTCCCTATTATGATTTATAGACCGGCATTATGTAGAAACCGTTAATAGACCGGCATTATGTTAGAGAAACCAGTATGTTAAAATATAGACCGGCATTATAAAAATAACCGTTAGTCTAGACCGGCGTTATGTAGAAACCCGTTTATAGGACCGGGTTATGTAGAAACCGTTTATAGACCGGCGTTATGTAGAATCCACACCGTTTATAGACCGGCGTTATGTAGAAACCGGTTAATAGACCGGCGTTAATGTAGATAAAGAAAACCGTTAATAGACCGGCATTATGTTTGATAGACCGGCATTATGCACGAAGAAACCGTTTATTAGACCGCGGCATTAATGCAGAAACCGCTTTACTGATCCACTTATTAGACCCGGCATTATGCAGAAGAAGAAACCGTTTATAGACCGCCATTATGTAGAAATAACTGTTTTTATAGATCCGGCATTATGTTTATAGACCGGCATTATGTAGAAACTACTTATGTTAACAACAACCTGTTTATAGACCGGCGCTTTGTAAGAAAGAAAAACAAGAAAGAAGAACCGCAAAGAAACTGCAGATGCGCCTTGTAAGATAACCGCTTCATAAACTTATAGACCGCCCCTGTATGGCGTTATGTGAGAAACCGTTATAGACCGGCGTTATGTAGAAAACGTTAAACACTAAGGAACCCACACACGGCGTTATGTAGAAACCGTTAATAGACCGGCGTTATGTAGAAACCAACGTTAATAGACCGGCATTATGTTTATAGACCGGCATTATGGCAGGAAGAAAGTACGCGAATACCGCTTATTATTAGACCGGCATTATGGCAAGAGGAAAAGAAAAGAAACGGTTTATAGACCGGCTTGGCGGCATTATGTAGAAAGCTGTTATAGACCGGCATTATGTAAACTAGACCGGCTGTTATGTAGAAAACAGAAAAACAGAGAAAACGTTAATAGACCGGGCAGTTATGTAGAAAACTGTTATAATAGACCGGCCGTTATGTAGAAACCGTTAATAGACCGGCGTTATGTAGAAACCGTTAATAGACCGGCATTATGCAGGAAAACCGTTTATAGACCGGCATTATGTAGAAACTGATTTATAGACCGGCATTATGTTTATAGACCGGCATATTGTAGAAACACAGAAACCGTTTATATAGACCGGCATTGGCATATTTTTATAGACCGCATTATGCAGAAAAAAAACGTTTTATAGACCGGCATTATGTAGAAAGAAACTGTTTATAGACCGGCATTATGTGTTATAGACCGGCATTATGTTTATAGACCGGCATTATGTAGAAACCGTTTTATAGACCGGCGTTATGTAGAAGAAAGAAACCGTTTATAGACCCGGCATTATGTAGAAGACCGTTAATAGACCGGCGTTATGTTTATAGAACCGGCATATTATGCAGAAACCGTTTATAGACCGGCCATTATGTAGAAAACCGTTATAGACCGGCATTATCTCGTGTGTTTATAGACCGGCATTATGTAGAAAGAACAAACGGTTAATAGACCGGTATTATGTAGAAAACCGTTAATAGACCGGACGGCATTATGTTTATAGACCGGCATGCTCGGCATTATGTAGAAACCGTTAATAGACCGGCGTTATGTAGAAACCGTTAATAGACCGGCATTATGTTTATAGACCGGCATTATGCAGAATAGTTTATAGACCGCGCATACATTATGCAGGAAACACCGTTTATAGACCGGCATTATGTAGAAAAACTGTTTATAGACCGGGCATTATAGTTTATAGACCGGCATTATGTAGATAGAAAACCGTTAATAGGACCGGCATTATGTTTATAGACCGGCATTATGCAGAAACCGTTTATATAGACCGGCATTATGTAGAAACTGTTTATAGACCCCGGCATTATGTTTATAGACCGGCATTATTGTTATATAGACCGGCATTATGTAGAAACCGTTAATAGACCGGCGTTATGTGTGGTTTTTATAGACCGGCATTATGCAGAGAAAGAAACCGTTTATAGACGGCATTATGTAGAATAGAAAAACCGTTTATAGACCCCGGCATTATGTTTTTATAGACCGGCATTATGTAGAAACCGTTTTATAGACCGGCATTATGTAGAAAACCCGTTATAGACCGGTATTATGTTTATAGAACCGGCATTATGTAAGAGAATCTTAGAGAAACCGTTGTTAATAGGGGGACCGGCATTATGTATATAGACCGTCATTATGTAGAAACCGTTTATAGACCGGCATTATGTATATAGACCGTCATTATGTAGAAACCGTTTATAGACCGGCATTATGTAGAAACCGTTAATAGACCGGCGTTATGTAGAAACCAGGCAGTCTGTGTGCCTTCTAGCTGATTTCTCACAGAAAGTGGTCAACAGGCAGTGACATAGCAGCTCTACTCTGACAGGTCAGTGAGTTTAAAGATCTTTACAAAACTAAGAACTCTAATTTCAATAAACCTTCTAGGAAACACAGCAGGCTATTTCTCTCTTCCACATAACATGTTCCTAAGTCTGTACACTAAAGTCATTTTCTTTCCAATTGCCTTGGCACAGCTGTTCCTTTACATCATTTATTAACCTATAAAAGTCGTCAAGCACACTGCCTGATAAAAGCAGGGGTAATAAACAGCGGAGGACCAGATTGAGTTTTGTCGTCTGCAGGAACTTTATCGGACCTCTCTTCTAGATTAAACAAACGTTTAACTGCCTTTTTTCATGTTTTTATCTATTTAAAACAGTAGCAATAATATGCTGTGGAATGAGGGTTGTAAAAGTCAATGAGGGAGAAGGATTGTAAAAGTAATCCTATTGAACACGTGACTTTAGTGGACAGAAAATAAATGAGGAAAAAAAGTTTAAATGATAACAGACAAGAAAAAGTTTATCACAAGTCTTAGAAATCAGACGTATGATCTTCAAATCAACCAAATAAGGTCAGGAGAGGATCATGCATATAATTGGATATAAGGCTTTGCTGTCAGCTGTTGCTGTTTAGAAACAGGGGATTTCTCCCTCAATTTAGAAAAACGTCCTCATTCAAAGAAGGAACGTTATACATGGGAATAAATCCTGGTTCCAAATCTTTTTATCACTTTACAGAGAATCACAGAACTGGATGAAATTTCACAGAAGTTGGTTAATGAACCACTCACTTATAGGCTCCTCCTGACTGTCTGTAGGCAGTCCTGGAGTAATGATTGGAAGATAAATGCAGTAGTTATAAAAACACTGCTCAGATATCCTGCCTGAGGAGTGCTGCCACTATATGGATACACACATACAGTATGAACAGTCGCATTTAATATCTTCTGACACGCCGTGAAAAGCTGAACCTCTGAGGGTTTTTCAGATTAACATTATTCTGCCTAACCACTTCATGTGGAGACTTACCTCAACATGTTGTACGGTGGCATCTAAAGAGGGTTACTGGTTTCCTGTAGTGCCAAGCGTGTGACTTTTATTTGTGTGGCCAAACTCAAATTTAAGCTGTTTACATTTGGAGGCGCTTTATTGTTTTTTTTACGCAGAGGAAACTCTGAATGCTAATTTAATTTAGTATTTTTCTGTATCAAAAATGTGTATGTGGTAACAAGTTACTCCTTAAAAAAAATAAAGGAAATTAAAATAATTAGTTTCAGCCCTCTCCCACACATTCGCCAAAACACGCAACACTGAAAAGCACAGAAATCTTCAGCATAATAGTAATTAATTGTATATAACATTGCTAGAAGCACTGTATGGTGAAATGCTATTGAAACAATAAATAATAAAGACAATAAAAACAGTTTTTGTGTAATTTTAAATAATAGACTATTGAGAGGTAGATCTTTTTTACTATTTGGAAGGAGAAAACACTTCCATTTTTACCTTTAGAAAAGTCCTCATGGGCGCTTGTACATACCGAGGTGTTTCGCACCAGGCCCATAGACCGAGGCAAAGGGCACAAAGCAAAGGCAGCACTGGCAGTCTGCATGTTGCTGCCTGTAGAAGTGCTGGTGGCACCGCTTTGAGCGGTCTGTATGACTGGAAAAGCGCTATATAAGTTCAGTCCATTTACCATTTACTCATCTCCCTGTCCTTAGGCTTGTAGTTAAACAAAAATCAGTCCACACACACTTGCTATTGTCTTTTAGGTAAACCTAGTTCCACAGAGTTATGCTGCTTGAGACAACATCCTGATTTAGGTAATGCCGTTCCCAGAATCTTTGCACCTAATTCCACTTTGCACACACCTCTTTGATGGTTCTTGAAGAGAGAGCCTGTTCACCACCCTATCCCTACAGCACCTCTCCTAGATGAATCCATGACCTCCCGCCCCGCGTCATCGCTGCCATATAAGAGGACACAACCAAAGACAAAAAACATTGCAACATGACAGCTGATTGCAAACGTGCAATGCAAAGCAGAGTAGCATGTCATACAATGGCCAATGTAGGCTGTTAGTTAGTACACACAAGGAGGGGGGACTACTGATAAGAAGGCACAAACACCAACGGTTTGCAGGAAGTGTGCAGTAGGCTGATGCACCAGCAGCGGCCATCATGCACGTTTGTGTGTATTTGCATTTTATAGTGTTAGCATTGCTGTAGTGTAAGCGCTCTATAGCACTAAAGCCCTGGTCCTCCAAAAATTGTCGGTTGATGCAAATCCTAAACAGGAAAAGTTGTGATGAATTATGTGAATAGCTTCAGCTTTCCCACCTGCAGTGTTCCTCAAAAACATTTGACGTTTGGTAATCGATTCAGAATCATCCACATGATCCACAATCGGCCACCTAAAATCTTTAACCAGTTTGTCAAAAATGTATCGCGATAATATGAATAGGCAGATCTAGAACTGGTCTCTCTAACCTGGACAACATAAGACATTACATGGTAGACATGTCAATAGCGTTTGGTCACAAACTGCCAATGGGAGAAATATAGCAACCAGTGGTGGACGTTATTTCCTTTTGAGTCTAGCTATTTCTAAGAACAAAAACAAATAAGTATACATCTGTGAAAAACTATTTGGTTACCTACATATTTGTTATGTCTCTTCATGTTAATGTCCCCTAAGGGTCTGTGGCATTAACTCGCCATACATCCCATGTTAGAGCATGTGAAAGCCCTTGTTCTCAATGACTTTCAATGGTCACAGATCCACTTTGTTAAAAGTTGTAATGAACTTTGTAATTAACTTCGACTGTCCTGAGTTACACACTAGCTTTGAAATTGCTTTCTCAGTGGACTTCTGGTTTATGCTGGCTGGGAGGTTTACTTCTATCTCTGGTGGAATCGTGTTTTATGGCTCAAAATATTTACTTTTAGTTTTACAGAGTTGGCATTTGTGATGGCTCTTGTCTACGTCATTTTCCTTTGGTGCACAGATGACTGGTTGCGAAGTTTGTGACCATACGTGTTCACACCAAAGTGTCTGTGTGCCGCATTTATTCTGTAATCTGCTGTCTTTGCTATGTTGTTTAAAATTTGGTAATAAATTGATATTTAGATAATCAAGACTAATCATCCATGTTCACATTTTGATGTATCAAAAAATAGAATTTATCCCTAACCCATGAAGAACATGATCCTTTTCTCCATGTTTTCTCCATTTGTGGATGATGGTTTGCTAGAATTACTTTATCACATGTGGCCACATTAGTTGGCATAGCTTTTTTCCCTCCATAACTGAAATCATCATTGAAAACTACATTTAATATTTACTGAGTTTATCTTTTTTAATATTAAAATGTGTTTGATCACCTGAAACATTTAACTTTGACAGCAACACTAAACTGGAGTGTAGGGGGGGGGGCAAGGAATCTTTCGCAGCACTGTACGTTTTTCCAGACTGACTTTTCCCCACCTTTCTGAGGCTGTTGGAAAGTTTCCTTGTAGGACTTCTGTTCACACTGTGACCTCTGAAGCAGCTTCTCTCTAGAAAACAGAGTGGGAGAAAAGTAACCTTATGAAAATCTCATCACGTTCTGGTAACTAACCAGCTTTTAACAATTCAGCACAGACAGAACAGGTTTGGGTAAAGAAATTAAATGTTTGCTGCTGTTCTGTAAAATCCCACTAAGTTACCTTATCTTCTATGTCCCTAGATATTAATCACTGTTGTCTCTCTCCCACACATGTGAGCTGTTTACGACTCTGTTTATTGTAGAAAGAAAAACTGTGTGCTTTATTTCGTAACATTACCCACATATTGTGGCTTTGAGTCTCTTGAGGATTTCCTGGTGAAAGCAGCCTTACAATAACATCTTTTTTTTTTTTTTTAAGAATTTTTTTCGGCACTAGAGGCCTTTATTTTTGATAGTAGGCAGACAGGAAGGAGGGGCAAAGAGAGGGGGAGACATTTGGCAAAGGTCGCCGGGTCCGGGACTCGAACCTGGGACGGCCGCTTCGAGGACTATAGCCTCTATATGTGGTCGCGCGCTAACCCCTACAACACCGCGCCCCTTACAATAACATCTTAATGGTTACCATTGCTGATTTATTCCCAGTATAGAGAAACCACTTGTGTGTCGTAACTCCTTAGTCTGTGCACTCAGTGCAACCCTTTGTTGTTGTTGGTCATATGTTATATATTTGACGATTTGGAAACTCATTGTAGTATGAACTGCTTGGACTGTATTACATTGTGTTAAAAAGTATTGAACTCCAGCAGCTGCTTTTGTTAAAAAAAAAAAAAATGGATCGTGATAAAACATCAGTGGAGTAAGCTTACCTTCTGATTTTTAAATTTGCATAAATACGGAATATATCAACATCTGATGTAAAATCGCTTTGATGAATAGGAATATCTGCTGACATTGTGTCTTTTGGGGCCTCTCATGCCTGCCCAAATGTTCTGCAGCAAGGACATTAAAGAAGGGTTTGTTCTTTAACTTGATTTAGATTTTTGTTTGTTTTGTTTATGTATTTATAATTTTACTCACTTAAAAATGCCTTCTCATCTCATCCTCTCCTATTGAATAAACTGCAAACATTCTATGAAGTTAGACTTTAATCTGTTAGTCCATATCCGAAGATGAGAATGACCAGAATTTGCATCTGTTGAATGTAATGTTTTCAGTTGATTAGATCAGAAAGATTTGCGACATCTTTATGGAAGCAGTTTATCATTTTCTGCAGAAGAAAGATCATAGTTCCTCACTTCTAACAACTAAATGAAGCTCCTGAGCTGGAATAAGATTGATTACAATTGTCCAACAAACATTTTAAGTCTTGCCCAGCCAAGACCTACAGCATGCACTGGGGCGTTTTGCAGCCGAGTGCGAAGTGGCGGGGATGAGAATCTGCTCCCCCAAGTCCGAGGCCATGGTTCTCTACCGGAAAAGAGTGGCTTGCCCTCTCCAAATCGGAGGGGAGCTCCTGCCTGAAGTGGAGGAGTTTAAGTATCTTGGGGCCTTGTTGATGAGTGAGGGGAGAATGAAGCAAGAGATCAACAGACAGATCGGTGCAGCCGCCGCAGCAATGAGGACGCTGTCGGTCCGTTGTGGTGAAGAGAAAACTAAGGCGAAGCTCTCAATTCACCAGTTGATCTACGTTCCTACCCTCACATATGGTCATAAAACTCTGGGTCATGACCAAAAGAACGAGATCTCGGATACTATCTGCTGAAATTCAAATTCAAAAAAACTTTATTAATCCCAAAGGGAAATTAAATGTTGTTGTAGCTCATATTCTGCAGGCTTCTTCAAAGAGCCGTTGTAGATGCTGATGGCTGTGGGCAGGAAGGATCTCCTGTAGCGCTCTGTCTGACAGCACATCTGAAGAAGCCTCTGACTGAAGACATTCTGTTGTTGTAGGACAGTCTGATGAAGAGGATGCTCAGGGTTCTCCATAATGTTCTTCATTTTATGAAGAATCCTTCTTTGCACAATGATCTCCAGAGGTTCCAGAGGAGTCCCCAGAACAGAGCCAGCCTTTTTTATCAGCTTGTTGAGCTTTGAGCTTCCTCTGCAGGGTGGCTGGGCACTCCCTTAGAGATAGGGTGAGAGCTCATCCTGGAGGGGCTCAGAGTAGAGCCACTGCTCCTCCACATCGAGAGGGGTCAGCTGAGGTGGCTCGGACATTTGTCTTGAATGCCCCCTAGATACCTCCCTCAGGAGGTGTTTCAGACATGTCCTACGGGGAGGAGGCCCAGGACATGCGGGAGGGACTGTGTCTCTCAGCTGGCCTGGGAACACCTGGGCAGCCCCCAGAGGAGCTGGAGGAGTTGTCTGGGGAGAGGAAAGTCTGGCTGCTGAGACTGCTGCCCCCTCGACTCGGCTCCGGATAAGCCGAAGATGACGAGTACAAGTACTTTTTAAGTTTCTCTGATATATAACAGAGACCAAAAAATCTGATTTAGCAAGTTGTTGAAGGAAAAAGCCATATTTCTGGCTGAAGTTAGTCAGGTCTGAAACCAGAAAAAGCCAGTTGATGCTGTCAGAAGGGAAGTGATTATGTGATTATGTGAAAATTCTGAGGAATTCAGGATTATGAACTTCTGAACTTGCGTAATATTAATAATCAATTATTATCATATGTTCACAAGGGAGATTTCATTGTCGCTTCATGTTTCATGAGTCAAATCTTATTTTATTAAATACTTCACACTAGAATGTTCTTTTTTCATCTTTTCACCCCACCTGCTCCATGGCACACTTATAACCCAGCTCCCTGTTGTTACAGGCCTCCCTGTGGGGTTTATGATGTTAGCGTTTGACTGTTGCTTCCTGTACGTATGACCCAGATCAGTCAATCTGTCCCAGCGTATAGAAGTCATCTGTCTGCATCCTTTTTGTTTTGGTATGCTCTCCTCCTCCTCGTGTTAGGTGCTTACTTTGTTTTATGTTTGCTGGTTAATAATTGAAGATTTTGTTCATGCTTATCCCAATGCAGAGAGGGATCATGAAAGTATGGAGCGAGTATGTGGGAGAGCACAAAGAGACTGTGGAAAAACAGGAAACTGGAAAAACAGGTTGCTTTTGAAATAAATGAGAGATTTTACACTCTGCCAGAAGCTCTGTGAGAAAGTGTGGAGAACAGGAGGTGGATGAAGGAGGGAGAAATGATTAAAAAAGAACAAGTCAGCAGCATAGAGGTGTTGGGTGTAAATGTATGCTCTTGTGTAGGAGCAGGTGTATAATAGGTGCACCCATCCTTTACTTCTCTGAAAGCACAAACCAGTGTCACTCGTGTGATTTTCCTTTCCTTGTGTAGTTTTAATTAAAAAGTGCCACTTAGGTCTTAAACTTAGTTTACATCTTGCCAGGTTCCAACCAAAAACACAAACACATTTTATGGAACAGATCAACACAAGGAAGCACATAATTGTGATGCAGAAGAACAAGAACACATGGCATACATGGATTACACACTAATTCATGCAAAGATTTAAACCTATGGATATTTCTCCTTCCACTCCACAATAATGCACTGCTTGGTGTTGATTTTTCACAAAAATCCAAAAATAAACACATTGAATGTGTGACAAACCCAAGGGGGGTGAATGAATGCGTTTGCAAGTCACTGTAAAAAGGTGCTACAAAAACTAGATAATCTGCTTCCAGAACATTGCCAGAGTAACTTCTAGTGCAATGATTTTAGCTTAATGTGCAGATGATGAGGGCTGTCTTTCAAAGCACCAAGAGAAACAGAAGGTGGAAGGTGCCATTACTGAGAAACAGCTGTTTGATTGTCCTGGTAGGCTGGAATGTTGCTGCAATGCCTATTTTCATCCACATCTGTTGAAGCTTCTGCATTTATGTCCAATTACTGAATAAAGATGGTATCAGGATTGTACGTCATGTTGATGCTTCCTTCTCTGAATGTCTGCTTCCTCTTTGCTTTCTAAGAGCTGCCCTGCAACACATACGGTACACTGACAGGGCCCAACAAAGCAGGACCATTCTTAAAATAGTCCCCCCGCCCCTTCAGTGCAGGAAAAAGTTGCATCTTTTTAAAAATTAACAAAGTAAAAAAAACAACAGGTTATACTGGGTTAACATCACTTCTGCTACAGTACTTTAACCGACTAATTTAAATCCTGCTTAAATGGTGTCCGAGGTAAAAAAACAAATGGCACCTTGTGGGATTATTACTCTGTAGCTTGTGGTAGCAGTTATGGATGAGGGACAAGTTGCATCAGAAAGGAGCTAAAATTAATCTATTAAATTCTAACCTGACACCCTTAATTTATTGAAAATAGTAGTAGAACATTTTTCAGAGTAAAATTTTGATGTTGCCAGATGTCTTCAAAACCTTAAAAAACATCTGTGATTAAAAATGCATAATTAACAGTGATTTAACAGAAAGCATTCTCTTTGTGCAGATGATGTTTATTCTGTGGATTTATTTGTTCTCTTGCAAGGATTAGACTGTCCCCTGCATCAACCAAGGGTCAGTGTGAGCTCATGTGTGTAGTGTCTGCATCCTTCAGCAGGGCCACGGGTGTGGGTGGTATTTGTCCATCCACAGTACACTCAGTCTGTCTCCAAGGCAGTCTCCTCTTGGTTTTCTGCTTCCTTTTAGTCATTGTACTTTCACACAGCATATCTAAAAGGGGATTTTAAAGGACAATCTATAAATGTTTGATCCAGGAGAAAATATGCAGTTCACTATGAAAAAGGGCTGCAGCTGTTCCTTAATATTAACATTTCCAAAGCTCTTCTGTAGCTTTGTTCTAATATTTTTGATAAATGACTTTATTAATAATGGCAAATCTGTAGTTAAGATTTAAAATTAGTCTTTAAAAACGACTTTCAAAAGTATCCATAGTCTTTGAATGTTGGACATTTTTTCATGTACAACCAGAAATTTCAATGTATTATATTGTGATTTAAAATAATCAAATTAATAACAATTCTTAGTGGTGTGTGTCTGATGTATGTTGGACCCCTTTAATTGATACCTGAAATTAAAATCTATTTCCACCAGTTGCCTTCAGGGGTCACTTCATTAAGGTTACATTTGTTGTACACTGCACATATTCAGCCTTCATTTTAAGTGATGGAGTTGATCATTAGAATGTGTCCGTTTGGAAACGTCAAGTCTGCATGTGGAAACTGCAGAAACTGTCCAATCAGAAGAAGGGGAGCTATTAAAGGGGACACATCATGCTTTTAAATCCTTCCAAATGCTTTGGTCTGAACTCCTTGTTATTGTCGCTCCACAGGCTCCTCTTTTACCTGTTCTGAGGTGCGTCTGAGAGCAACTCGTTTTGGTGCCATCTCTTTTTGTAGTTTGATAATAGAGATACAATTATCTAGTGCCGCAGAAACAAGACAAAAATGGCAAAAACAATGCAAAACTGTTATTGTAATAATATTCAAAACATTCAGTACGGTTCTGTCCTCTAGGATCTAATAGCAGCACACAGGACTAACATCAGCAGAAGGCACGATGCTACTGCTATCAGATCAATGGACAGGACCTCATATCAACACACAATAAATTCATGTCTTAAAATAGTTTGTTGTCATTTTAGCATTATTTGCAGCATACCACTTAGCTGCATCTGTCGTTTCCATAGGAACCGGCCCCTTAATCAAATGAAGTCTTTCAGCAAATCGCAGACGAAGAGGAATTTCTCCATGAACGTTGGGGGAACATTTCTATGAAGAATTCAATTTAACCAGGCACTTTGAAGAGGTTCTGATGCTGGGGGACGGTGTAATAAATTGTGTGGGGTAATATAACCAACTACCAAACATTTAAACGTATCCACTTGCAGCTTCGGCATACTTAAAGTTGGACTACAAAAATGCAGCAAGAAGTAAAAATGGTCAGCCGGACGTCCAGGACCTTGTTTAGCTGTTTCACAGCAAATATTGTGACAAAAAAATGTATTCGAAAAATATGACCCAAAAAGAATATCTACGCAGCACCTGGAGAGACTAAATACAACGTTTGTGCATTCCTACAGACTCTAAGTACACAACTAAATGTGGATTGTGCATGATATGTCCTCTTTAAAGAGTTTTCAAGACTCCAGAGTTAATATTGCTTGCTATGAGCGATGAAAAGGACTGAATAACAAGCCAAAAAGATAGTTTGAATTGTAAATCCTACAAAGCAACTGTAGTGAAGTGTTGCTGATTATCTGCCTAATACGTTGAAAGCTCCTACACACATGGGCTTTACTATTTCAATGTATTTGTGTAAACTAATAATATAGGAATGTTGTTTTCCACTCTTTTTCTTTGTATTAATTGGAACATTTGTTTGTGATTCCCAGCCCGGATGATGTTGGAAGCTGCTGGTATATCCTGTTATCAGGCTCGGTTTTCATTAAGGAGTCCATGTTTCTTCCAAGAAGCAGGTAAGATCACCAAACATTCAATTTTTTTTTTTTTTTACCACAAAGCAATATAAGGAAGACACAGAGAGAAATTTATATCAGTCTTCAGAAAATTAAAAAACTCTGAGCCTCTGCACTGATCAGCACCACTGGACTCAAAACCCAGAGTTGGGATTTCACAACAGGAGCTGTGAAATGTGAACTGTATCTGTGGGCGACTTGGAAACAATGATCGTTTTATCCTTCAGCCTTGCATAACACACCTACGGCCACTCGGAGCTGGAAGCTGACTCTTTGGCCAGTGGAGCAAAACTCTTTCAGCTCTACAGCGGGGTCTTAAGTGGTCATTCTTTGGGTTCTTATAAACATGGGAGGAATTTAAAAAACACAAAGTTTGATCAGAAATGATCAGAAGTTTGTTGTTTCTCAAAATTTAACAAATTTATATCCAAAAAACTGTATCACCAGAATCCTTTATATCAATGACACATGTGGTTATTGAGGACTAAGGACCAATCGGCTTGAGTTCACGGACACAGAGAAGTAGTTTCTGCTCTTAACTCCATCTGTAGTTAGTTGTACCATGGAAACATGTCAGTTGGCTCTAGAAATCCACAACAACCATGTGCTAAACTGCGGTTGTTGGAGGAGTTACATTCTATGTACACCATCAGAAGCTTCTGTCTAACTCATTCATTTGGCTCTAACACTAAGAGAAAAAAATGCATTGGTGTTAATTATTATGAAAAAAACATTCTGGACTTTGCAGAAAGCTGCTGTTGATTGTTTTATTAAGATGATCTACAAATATCAGCCAACGTTGTATTTTGCTGATGCATTCACATAAAATGTAAAAACCATGGAAAAGAACATTCATTCATGCTATATTCTAGCTACCATGATTTATTAGATGGTCGGTTTGGAGACTTGCTGCTCAATTTTATATCGTGACAGAAGAACAAACTGGTATTTTGACTGTAAGTCTTACACTTTTCTATTTAGCTGGCTTTGAAATGCTGGACACGTGTTTTTTCTAACCAGTAACGTGTTGTAATTTTCTAAATCGTGGCTGACCCATCTTCCCAATGAGAAATGATACTTTAATGAGAAATCTTTTCAACCCTGGTTTTAGTTTTTGTTCTACTCGCTCATTTCTGCTGCAAAAATCTTTTCTGAGTTGAATGACAACTAAACTTTTTCAAATGAATCAGGCATCATGGCGCCTTGTGATTCACAGCCTTCAAGGACGTCAAGGCCAAAAAACTTGCTCAGCTCTAAATGAAAAAGCAGACTTTCAGTTCAAAAGAGAAGGAGAAAATAATTTAAAACAGGAACAGTTTGGTTTCATACCAGTGCAAGAAAGTTCATTCCCAATCAATACATTTTTGGTCATTTTATGTGAATGTCACAACATGTCTTGGGTCTAACTGTGAGACTTGAGTATTAGTAGTGGGCATCACCCCAGTTACAGTTAGCTAACATTTATACAGTTTCCTAAACCGTTACCTATACAATTTTTGTCAGGTTTCCTTCTTTTTAAAAGGACTTTTCCTCATTAAATGCTTCTCTGAATTGGCACCAGGAAGCAAACTCAAGATCCTTCGTCTAGTCTATTAAAAAGAGCACTGGTGAGGGCAAAATGGCTCGGAGGGGAAATTGGTTGTGACACGAGGAACTGAATTGAGTCCAGTGGGACTTCCTGAAGCTTTTAAAGATGTGCTGGAATTGGGTTTCAGGCAGACTGTGCCCAGAAATGGCTCTTAAGATCTAGACTGACAGCAAGCTTGAAACCCTGATACTGCTCCATCCTTCTCTCAGTGCCTCCATCTCTCCTCCCTGGTAGCTGTAGTGAGATCTGATCTGGGGGAAGATGAATGACTCAGCCGTTAAGTGAAGAAGTTGGAGCTCTGTGTGCCTAATTTCACCCATGTGTGAAATAAAATACAACTTATGAATTAGTCTTTATGGGTGGGTGATAGATTTGAAGCAAGCTCAGGTGCAAGGTCTGTTAAGTGTCTTTAAGAGACATTATGTCTTCTTATTGAAGATCAACAAATCATTATGAAGCTGCTTTTTACGGCGGGTTGTTAAAGTATCTGTAATAATCGTAACTTCTCCGTCTTGACAACCATAACAGCTGAATGAATGACAGCCTGAAACCATTTCTTGTGACAGTTGTTAAAGGGGCGGCACATTTGTCCTGGATCTGGTCTGCATGTGTTCCCATACCACCTCTGTGCTTTAGTTGGTGAGATGAAATATTGAAGCTCCCTCAGAGATCTGTTGTCAGTTTTCCTCCAACTTATCAGAAAGTGGAACAGAGCTGGCCATTAAGTGTTAATTTTGTACACAAATCCTTTAGAAAAAGCTTAAAACCTAAATATTGTTACAACTCAATTAGACAATTAATGTATTATTAAGAACCCTATTCTATTAAAAACAATCTTGCCGTGGATTAAAAAAACTGTTATTAATATATTTTTAAAAAGCTTTTATTTTTTAAGAAACCTATTTAAAACACACCGCAACTGGACTCGCCTCGGAGTGATGAGTGAGGACGCTTCTTTGTCTCGGTTTGGAAGCTGGCTGAAGACTTGTTTCGAGTCCAAAGTTTGGTGGAGGGGGGATTATGGGTGAGGACATAACCCCACCAAGACATTTTTTGACATTTCATGCGCCCAACTTTGTAGGAACAGTTTGGGGTTCCTGCTCCAACATTACTCTGCGTAAAGCAAGGCCAATAAGGACACGGTTGAGTGAGTTTACTTTGGAACAAATGACTGACATGACTCCACAGACCACCGATGGGATGAATTAGAGTGCAGACTGGAAACCAGGCCTTCATGTCTAACATCAGTGCCTGACCTCACAAATGCAATTCTGCAAAAACAGGTAAAAATTCCTGAACCTTGTGGAAAGCTGCAAACAGTGGGATGACATCATGTTCAACCCCGGCGATTAGGAATGGGAGGTCACTCAAGTTCATGCGTGTGTGAAAGCAGACGAGCGAATACTTTTGATAATGTAGTTTATTTATTTACTGACCTCAGCTGTATACATGGTCTGTTTGCCGAGTACAGCCTGCTGCTCCTACGCTTTACAGCTTATCTGACTAAACATTCAGTGAATACTTACATGTTTTGTCAGTATGGTGTGTCACGTTTTATACCAGCATCCAATAACAAGTCGTATTCAGAGTATATTATTAATTTATTTTTGGAATTGTTGATTTCAGGTCATGATTGCCATGATATTTTTAGGTCCGGATTTTTTTCCGTCCTTTGACACGTGACACAGACTTGGTGCTGTTGTAAGCAATCCAGTGTGCTTAAAAAATTGGTTTATTGCTAAATTTATGGAGTTCATAGTTTTTTGTTATGGACTGAGTAACATAATAATTGTTTTGAATGTTACATTTTGAACAACTTCTCATTGTTTGAAAGAATAAACTTCCCTGTGTTATGAGCTTTATTACCCCTGTTATGGTATTACTTCCCTTTCTTTGTGTTGCTGAGTATGTTCATTATTAGCAGAACGCCTCTAGAACCTTCAGCCATCTGAAGGAAACGTTTCCTGAAAATGAACTCTTACATTCATGAGCATTTCCTAAACACCAGCTCCTAAATAAATCAGCACCTTGGATAGCGGAGGACAATCAAACCAGCGTATTAAATTCAGCCACCTGTTTGGAAAAATGGGTAAGTAGAATTTATCATCTGATTGGACCAAAGTCGATCTTGCTCATAACAAACAGTTAAAGCAAGTTGAGTTTAATAAGGCTTGCCGAAGTTCAGGCAAGTGAAGCAATAGAGATCACATAACGTTAACAGTCATGATTTTGACATATGGAAGGAAGCCGGAGGACCCGAAGAGACCAGACACATGCATGGGGTGAACATGCGAACTCCATGTAGAAAGACCCAAGGAATGGATTCGAACCCAGGACCATTTTGATGCACAGTGTTACCTTAATAAGGGTGATGGACACTGCCTCTTCAGTCTCCACAGCATGACAGTGTGCTTGTTTTACCAAAGGCATTTCAAACAGCTGATTTTATTTGTAAGCAAGGGAAACATGTAGTCTTTCACCCAGCTGGCCGGTATTGCACAGCGGCAGGTGGGGCAGAGGGAGCACTTCTTGATGGAGGTAATAGTTTGGAAGGAGTAAAGGAATTCTAGTTGTTCCATCTGCATGAAAGAATATGTCAGTAACCTTTATCAGATATTTCTTTTTATTCCCACTGAAATACCTGCTCTTTGTTAAAGTGTTTAGATACTGAAAATAATGGGAGTATTTAGCTTTGATTTGATTCATGAATAGGAAAAAAAATCAGACTCCTCATCAGACCTGATGATGTGTAAAATGGTCAATTCCCCATTTTCCGGCTTATTGATTGGTGTACCTCTAGTAGCAGCCATAACTTTAACCTTGTCATATCTTCATACAGGTTAACTGGTCCATGCCTTTTACTAAGGATGGGAATCTCTAGTCACTTCATGATTTCTATTTGATTACAATGCAGAAGGCGACGATGCGATTGTAAATAGGTTATTGATGTAATCTGCAGTTTATGCCACATTATGTCTACCATAAACATTCCTGTTGCAGCACTTATGTACGTCCGTGTTCCTTTTTCTCATATTTAGGTCATAAATTAGCATTAAGATAATCCAGTTTTAATTATTGGTAATCAAGACGTGAAATCGTGAAATCAAAAATTCGATTTTATCCCTTATGCCTGCCCAATAAGAAGTCGAAGAATTTCATTGACCTTAAACTGAAAGACTTAATGAAGAGAGTCATTTTTACTGTAATAGGAGGACATGAGGTCTACACCCAACCACAACATAAATACACACTGAGAACAAACTGTCCTCCCTCCCATGCATTTGAAACAGTAGCAGGAAGTGAGTCGTACGCTGGAATGCTGTCTGTTGTCTATGCTCCACATTACGCTGAGAGAGGCAGGGCAGAAGAGAAAGGGGGCAGAGGTATTGGACATGAGCTGATCCACACACACACACTTTCAGAGCCACACACTCCCATTTCTCAGAGTGCAAATCTCAGACGAAAGCCGTGGGGCGTGAGCAGGACGATATGCCGCAGTCCCACATTAGTCTCGGGACATGAAATGGATTTTTGGCACTTTCTCTTGACTAACAGAAGAGGATATTTTAAGACGGGATCTTGTTATCTTCCCAGGTGGCTGTGTCACTCAGGGAGCAGTTTGGTGTGACAAGGGTGAGTGCTCAGACTACAGCAGCTGCAGCTTCTGCAATCTAATTTAACGTAAACTCATGATTATGCCTCTGACTACAGCTTTGCTTAGGCACTCCGGAGTTCAGGGTGGTAAATTAAAAGTCAGGCTTGTCTCCACGCCGGGAGCCGGGAGCCAGGAGCTGGTAGCTGGTAGCTGTAAAGCAGGCATGTCTGGAATGTGAAGCACGGCTTTCATGTTATTTTGGATTTGTCAGTCTGAGGAGCGTGCAGCCAGAAATGGGTGTGTGCTCCTTACGCTTGGAGGGTGACATACAACTTTTAGAAACTTTGAAACCACAACAAAAGACAGTCCTATTGTTGTAGGGGCAAATTTGTTGGATATGTTGCAAATTAAAGATACACTGGTAATGAATGTGTCTTTGAACAGTTAAAACCAGTTAGAAGAGCTCCCTTAGTTTTTATAAACTGACTTCTCCAGTTCCCTTTTCTCCTCCTCCTTGCAGTGTCAGTAAAGTTGTATTTTGGGAAGTTAAAGTTTGGAGTCATTCGGACGTTCTTTGCTTTAGTGTTAACTTCTATTTTGGGGGCTGACAGGGTAAAGTTTAGGCTATGCATGTGATCCGACCATGATGTTACTCCAGAGAATTCTGTTCATCTTTGCAAGGTGGATGACCGGTCAGCTGCAGCTGGTATAGATGCTCCAGAGCGCTCCAAACCAGTCTGCTCCTCCCTCCTCCGTCATCCCCTCCTTTCTCTGTTCTCAGCCCAAAGTTTTGCATTACCAGGGAATCTAATCTTGGTCCTCCTTAGAATGTAGTGGCCTAAAAATCCAGCACCCCTCCTTCTACCTCTTACGTAGTTTAATGCCTTAACAAAGTGAAGAGATCTTATCCATGCAGATTAGATCCATGATGCAGGTTAAGCATACAGACTTTAACGGTGGGAAGGCAGACTGTAAGGTTAGCAGTCCCTGTGGAATGACATTTGAGATGTGTAGGTTTGTTGTGTTACAGACCGGAATGCAAAAGGCCACCAAGGCAGAGGAGATGTTTGCCAAATCCCAGTGATCAGTGCCTGATGACTTAACAGGAACAGCAGATCAGTTTCCATTCCTTAATTAGTTTAACTTCTGATAATAAAGCCTAAGTGGTTGATTTAAATGCTTTAAGCTTTACAATAAAAGTGCCTCATGCTTTATTTGAGATAAAAAGCTAGAGCTGAAACAATGTCTGTATTTCTACATTCAAATTCTGTTGGATTGCAGTTTACCTTTGCTCTGCAATAAGCAATATTATGTTGAAAGTATAGTTTTAATGATGGCTGACTTCTCCATCATATTTTGATAAAGTCATTAATTAGCATGCAACAAAACGAGACCGCATTGATGTGGGATCTGTAACAGCGATCTGTTGCAAAAAATACTATTTTATTACACTGTTTTATTTTTGTAATGCAATAATGTAAAGCACGAAAACCTCACAGCAGTTCTGCCTTTTCAGCAGCCTGTGGTAGAAAGCCATGTTCGCTATTGTTTCCCTGATTGCAGCTGTCCATTGAGAGGGTGTGTGGAGTCTCTCTGATGTTTAGAGCCTGGTTCCTGCAGCGACCCTAAAACAGATCCTGGACCGAAACCAGAGATCCTCCAATCACCTTTCAGCTCCCCTCACAATATTCAGCAGGGCCCATTTTCTGCCTTGTTGTGGATGAGATGCAGTTTGTCAACACAATGTCAGCTGTGGAATGTTGTGAGGATGCTGGTACTAGCATTGTGAATATCTCTTTATCCAAACAAGTAACGGGCTGATTTGAGTCTTCTGTCCTAAAATTGATCTTAAATATCACTAAAGTCAAGCAGATTGATTCAGTTTCTCAGTGTTGGTTTAAACAATAAAAAAGATTGCAACATTGTTGTACTAAAAATACGACAGTGGTGATTTAATTCTGACATATTTCTTAGGTTATTCACTCTCCTTTCTGGTTAAGGGCGTTTCCCTGCCAATGTTGTCAGGAATGATAACACAGAGGTCACGTCAGCCTGAATGCCTCATTGCTTGGTTATCTGTGGGAAGTCATCCATGCACAGACTTCAGCATCATCAGTCCTGCTGATAAATCTAATATTTTCATTGGTCAGACTTTGTTGTAACTGTACCGATTTTTTCAGGGATGCCTACATCCCTGTCTACGTTTTACATTTGTTAGCTCACATAATTTATGCTTTTGCAAGATATTTTAGTTTCATGAGTAGTCCTGGAGCACTACAAGCTTTAATCTCTGAACAAGACACTTTAGTGTTCCTCCCCCACTCTGCACTTCCATAATCCCTTCTTTAATATCTCGCATTGGCAGCTGTGAGCTTATTTTTCATGTAAAATTCAGGACTGGATTACTAATGTCAGGACTGCAATAGAGGAGCATGATTGAACGCGTCACTTCGCTGTTGCACTTGGTGGCCTGATGTGTTTGTGATACGTGTATGAGTGAAAACGCTTCAGCTGAAGGGAGGATGTCTGCTGGTAGTGACTCTTCACATCCATAAGACTGTATCAAAGCACTCCTTCCCTCCTGTAAAGCCACTGCCTAGCTGACAGATCAGCAGTGCTGGAAACTAGTTGCAAAAGAATTACAGCATTTGTCTTCTTGCGAGAACTGCAATTAAAGTACTGAGTAAGCTCTTCGTGTTGGTGTGTTTTGTCCCGTGGCGGAATTCAGGCTTGTGTTTTTCAGGGAATACAAGCAGAGTTACAACAGCATTAGACAGACGCTCAGGCAAAGCAAACAGCAACAATCAGCATTAACCCTCTCGTTACCTTCGGTCTCAGAGGCAGCCTCTCGTTCTCACAGCCACTCATGTTCTCTTTGATTTAACACAAGCTTCTCGGCACATATTTATTTGCTTGTTAATTTGTTGAGTTATCAAAGTGAGCTTGTAAAAAAGCTCGGTCAGTGAACAACAGATAAGCAGACAAAAGTTGATAAAGTTACCAAAAATCTAAAAAAGGCTTCTAGAAAGAGAACAGCAAAGCCAGCAACATGTACTTGTAGAAATTATACTGAAGCACAAAAATCATTGTCTGCTCTTTTCCAAAGTGATATTTAGACGTCTGCCAGCTGATGATTATTTCCCAGCATGACCATGCTCTACCTACAACATGCCGAAACAAGCCCATGGCTCTGAAGCATTCATGCCATGCTGGGCCTGAGGTCTGGTCTCATTGGGATGATTGATAAAAGCTCCCACCTCTGTCCCCTGAGTACAGGTAGACACACACCACTGCTCACTTCATCTGTGGGCACCTTTACTTACCTGAGATTTCAAAGTTTGCATCAATTATGCAAAAATATTTTAAGCATCTTTATAAAGCTTAGTTTATGAGTTTAGACAAAAAAGTAGAAGAAAAAAAGATAGATTTGTAAAAGTAGAATTAAAAAATCGATATTTGATTGCCTGTCATACAGCTCTCCGGGTACTAAGTAGATGCTTTAAATACTTCTTGCACATTAACGTAATCTTTGCATTTAAAATATTGCATCGGTGTGTTTTAATATGAAAGGAAGTCTACAGTGAGGGTGGCCAGTAGGGCTGGGCAATGTGGCCTAAAATGAATATCATGATATATTGAGCAGTTCACCTCTGTAACGATAAATGAACGGTAACACTAACCTAATCACTACCAGCCGGACCCGCCACCGCATGCCCCCCCCCCCCACTCCCCGAGATGAACCTTGTCGCCACAGTCTTTTGTTCAACATTGTCCTTGTTGGACCCACTTTCTGTGGAGTAACCCTTGACCCTTTGAGGACTAAAGTGTGCCACCTCTGTTTTAGAAGATGGATCAACACACCAGAATCAAATGTATGGCTCAGTACCAGGTCTGTGCAGAACTTGACAACATACAGAGGAGCTCAGTCAATTGATTAAGGTGTGTTGGACCAGGGACACATCTAAAGGTGGCAGGACACAGGCCCACCTCGGTCAGGAACCCAGGGACTATTCTGCATAATCGCTCTGATAGTCAAATCTTCATATTTTGGCAATGAAAAACTATTCCCAACCGAAAGCCATTCAGTCGATTGTACCAACATGTTAAAATGGGCCCCATATGGATTTTGCTCAGGCTGCACCTTGGCCTTGGGTCTGAATGGGCCTCTCGTATGCAGCCTGTTTGGTTAAATAATACCGTCCATAGTGGCAAAACCAGTTGGGCATATAGGTTGGGCAATTAAAGGTCACTTTAAATTCTGCAACACATCTAGGATCTATATGGGTCCCACTATTTCCACATAGTCTACATTGGCATTTAACACTGAGCCATTTTTCCCTTGGAATTTGGTTTCCCAGAACCTCGTCAGTTGTGTGTTTCCACTATATGGTCCAAAACAGGGCTGTTTAAGTAAAGTATGTCCACTGAAGCAGAGAGTATCTTCCTCTGCACAGCAGAGGCCAGAATGGGATCAAAAACCATGAATCCAGACCACATTTATTTTATAATGTTTTATAGTTGTTATAGTTTAAAAGTCAAGGAAAGCCCTTCCAAACAGTGTTAATGTGTGACTATAAATGGACCCTAAATGAACTGCGTTGACCCCGACTCCAGAGGCTGTGAGGGAGAGGACAGGAGTTCCAGTTTTGAAAATAAAAAGCATTTATGATTCTGTCGCTTATGACTGTGTCGCAGTGATCAGACTTGAAAACGAAAAGGTGCATCTGTAGCAAACTAATCATTGACACAGTTTTCTTCTTGGTTCTTGCCCTTGGAGTGAGAGGAAAACAGAACTGGTCGAGATTTCAACCAGGGTTTCACAGCTATGACTTGTTTACACTCTGAAAATAATTTAACAAGTTAAACCCAGTGTGATGTCCTAAAGGAGCATTAACCACCGCTACCAACACACACAGCAGCAGCAGTGTGTTGGTTTCTTTCAAACTTCGAAACTGTTAATGATCCACATTACTTGTGATTGTTTTCATTGTTATCTCAGCATATAAACGTTGTAAAATGTAAGGTACTTCTTCTCTACCAGGATTATTTTCTGGGGTAGATTTCTAGCAGGTACTATAATTTAGTCCTGGTTCCTGCAGTGGCAGTGGCCCAATCCTATTTTAAAACAACTTTTCTAATCAAATGGGCCCCATAAGTACTTGTCATCTTGATAAGAACATCCTCCAAAAGGTTCTATAATTGAATGTAGCAAAGTAGTTTTTAAATAAAAAAATGTTTATTTTGAGCCCAGGAGAATCTTCCAGTTACCAGGATCTAAACAGAGTAGCAGAAATTAATTTCACTTTATTTCAGTTTGTTAGTTATATAGAACGCTTCTGATTGGTTGTGCATCACCTGCATTTTATTTGCATCCTGTCGGTCTCTAGTTGAATAGTATAATAGTGATAATTGAGAGGGATGATTTTAATTAATAAACTACACTCCTCTTAGAAATGTGTAACAACTTCTGCGTAATTCGGACTAAATCGATCTTCTGGTTTAGCTTCTTGATGGACAGCTGTCTCATCATTGGCATGTTGAACCATCAGACAGAAACTGCAGCCAACTTTGAGTGGAAGTAATCTTGTCTTCGTTGAAAAAAGCCTTGAGGCTTTAAAGTTTTGGATGCTGTTGGTTTAGAGGCACTAGAATTAAAAAAGTATTTCCTCATCTCCTGTATCTAAGTGATGCAAAACATTACAGGAAGGGTCTAATACACTAACTCAAAGGGATCTCTATTTGTTGATCTCCTGGAGTTTATCAAACCACACAATGAGCAAACAAACAAGATGGGGGTCACATTCTGAACCGAAAGATGTTAAAAATACCAAACAAGGAATCTCTTATTTCTCTGGATAGTAGGTGTTCTGAACAAAGGCGGCATTCTTCCCGATACCCACAACTGGGATCTGCATTTGCTCAAAATTTCCATGGCTGAGAGTAGTTTTTTTTTTTTAAATGTTGGGTCTGTGCTGCTTTTAATAATTCTCTGATCATTAAGAGCGAGGCTTACTGTACAAACCGACGTCATAAGAGTGGAGTTTTCCAGAACCGGGTATTTCCCTTCTGAAACTGAAAGGAGGTGGTGTCCAGTCAAAGCTGCCCTGTGTCTGATTTTCCACAACCTGTATTTGCTTATAAATATGCTAATACAAACATTTATGGGAGTCTCCACTGATTTTGGCTGTCAAAGAGTTAAAGATGAACAGAAAAATCTGTGACTGTGTGAATGTTTTGCTAGCTAACGCAAAAACCGCTGCTTGAAGGTGCACTCATGATTTTCTTTTTTTAATCTAGTTTTGGGAAGCGATCAGCAGGCAGCCTTCGGCGTGGATGTGAATGCATCGTCCTTGAACCCTCAGAAATGATTGTGGTGAGTTCATTTCTTTGACTTTCAACCTCCTGCTCAGGACAAGCTTCCTACGTTGTCAGGAAAAGCGTGCTATTTGATTTATTTATTTTCCCGGACAAATAAATATGGAAAAAAAAGGAAAATATTTATGTTTCCTTACTTTATTCCCTATCCTGTTTCATTCATTTATTCCTTCTTTCTTCCCTTTGTCTTTTATTTCCTCCTTTGTTTGTTTGTTTCTACCTACCTACCTAACAAAATAAAATTAAATAAAATAAATTATAAGTTAAAGACTGATGTCTCAGCAGTAATGGCTTGTTCATTGTAGAGCCACTGAAACCTTAATAGCAACCCATTAACTTGGACATGAGTATATTTGTATGTTGCATCATGTTTTAATGGATTACCCTTAAACTCGGAGTTATCCACTTACCACCTGTAGAGTCAAACTAGCGTCATACTGTGTCCTGACCATGAACTAGCTCAACGTTTCAAAGAATCTCTGCTTTAGATTAAAGATTAGTTAAATTTTTTTATGTAGTACAATTAAATTATTGTTAGAATGCTGTGAAAAAGGGATCTAGGTTGACGTGTTCATTATTTATAATAATCATAATTTAGATTTTTTCCCCTTTTATTGGGGATTTGCTAAAAGTAAAGGGTTAAGGTTGAATTATTCCCCTCAGAGCTGGGTAAGCAGCCAAGTTGGCAGCGTGATGCAGTCATCTGCTGAACAGAAGCTAACTGAGGCCTCAAGTCACTCCATAATCATTCTGAGGATTTTGCCAAGACAGAAGACATATTCAAGCAGCTGCAACTGGAAGTCTGTTAATATTCTGATACACTCCATCAGTACTGTTGACCATTCAACTTGCAGACTCAAACGTGTCACAGTTTAAAACCTTAAGACTTGAATCAAACCATGCTGCAGATTTTTTAAGAAGTTTCCGAAGAGTTCTTCAGCTTTTTAAAGATGATTCATTCCTCAAGGTGGAGTTTCAGTTTTGGGGGCTTCCTAAATAACAGAGTATATATAAATGCTAACCACTGTTTTAATAAAGCAGATTCTTCTACTAACCAAAAGCTGCAGTTTTTATAAACTTTACTTGAGTCAGGCCAGAGCCTAAGAAGATTCAGCTTACTGTTGCATAAGACACCAAAAAGCTGCAGAAAGCTGCAAAAGGATATGACATAATCTTAGTAAATACTGCAGTTGCATTTCCTGTCAATGTCTTGAATACCAAATACGGAGCATTACTGTGTAACTGCATCATTACACATCAGTACATCATTCTACTTTGGACAAGATTTGTGTTAATAAATGATGTATTTTATGATCTGTGGCTTTGTGAAAAATAAATAGGGTTATGTTTCTGATCACTCTTTAAAGAGAAATTAAACTCACTAAACTGGTTTGCTTTTTAGAATATTGTTTTACCACATAAAAAAATCTCACTCTTGAATAAGCACAGCAATCTTTCAAGGAAGTGGAAGCATGCCCTACTTTCATCATCCTTACAAGAAAAAAAACATCAGAGATAACCTGCACGCTGTCTGTGTGCAAAAATGACAACTGGCCTGCACTGCTGCAGTCACAGCACATTTTCATTTCATATAATTGCTGTCTCCATGAGTGCAGATGGGAAGACAACTCCTGTTGAGCTCTATCAGATACCCTCTTATTAACACCACCACCCTTGTCTGCTTGCTGCTAGCTGACACTTTGTTGCCTTTTGCTATTTTAGAAGCCAGTTTTATAATTACAGAGCTGGGTGGAAATGCATACAGATAAGCCTCCCTGCTACAAGCCTCCACACAGCTCCATGAAGCTGCAGCTCAAAATGTGAGCACGTTCATACACTGCTGATGCATCTGTACTGTACACTCACAGCTCTGAGAGAGCAATTAGACACACAAACATGATTTTATGCCCTCGCTATCACACAACTCGGCTGCCGTTGCCATGGCAGCCGTTGGTAAGGCTGAGTGAGATTTTTAGCAGCGTAATCCCAAAGGCTTAGCGGCAAGAAATATGAAAATGGCAAGAGAGATGAGAAGGATTGGGCCCAAAATATAAAGATGGAACATCTCAAACATCTCATCCCGTCCTGACCCAAAGCTTCCCGCTGACAAAGATTTTAGGATTTCCTGGTAGGATAAGAGCCATCCTTTGCCAGTTTTCCATGTTTTTTCTCCTTCTCCTCATTCATTATGAATGGAAACGGGGATATAATCTAATTTTCACTTATAATTAAATGAGGTTTCTAGGTTTCTAGGTTTCATCGTTATGTGTTTATGTCTGCCAGTCTATCCGTTTTCTCCACATCTCTTCCAGCTCACTCCTCTCATCCAAATGCCTCACCGAGCCCTGTGTGTCTCCGTCTCTTGTTTTGGGATGTGAGCACCCTTTGACGTCGGTGTGCACCGTGGAACACACACACACACACACACACACACACACTCTTCTATTTTTACGCAACCAGAGGGGCGGGAGGATATGAGGGAGTTTTTTTTCTTCTGACGGGATGGGGGGCTCTGGGTGTGGGTGAAGACGAAGACAGTCACTCCCTTTCTATCTGTCGCTTCCAGGTGGACTATATGGATGAAAATGAGGAGTACTTTCAGCGACAAGCCTCGCACAGACAGTCCCGGCGGCGCTTTCGGAAGATCAACCAGAAAGGAGAGCGGCAGACAATCATCGACACCGTGGATCCGTACCCCAGCGGAAAGCCGCCTGTAGGCCGGGGATACCACACGGTGAGTTGCAGCCTGTGTCACAGTTTTGTGTTTACCCTCGCTTTGCGCTCTGGAGGCAGCTCGGTGATGCTTTGTTTGTGTGTCGAGCTTCACTATCTGTTGTGTCTTTCAGCTTCTCAATAAATTTGAAAATGTAAGCGCTCTGTCAGAATAACTTTAAGTGGCTCTGTCTTCTGCCGTTTGCTGATCCCTGGTCATAGATTGTTGTGCTGTGATGTCTTATCTTCAGGGGGAGGGCTCTCGTGTCCTGTCCTTGTGCACTTGCTGAATTGTTTCACTTCTTGTTGCTGTACTTTTGCATATGTTTAGAGACTCTTGAGACCATTCTGGCTTCTGTGTGTTCTATCATCTTTTTAATGAATGTTTTTTGTTGTTTGTTTAGCTTATTTGTGTGTCTCTTTTGGACCCCTGTTCGTTGTCCGTTATTTTATTTGTCTACATGTTTGTGCTCTTTAAAGGGGCTGGGTAAGCTAAATTGGTGTGAAAGAAATCTCATTTTCCTGCTTTTTCATAGCGATGCAGCAGTTTGTTTGAATTTACCTTTCTTGTAAGGGAGAAAAAAAGGTGTAGAGATGCACCAATCAGG
This sequence comes from Crenichthys baileyi, assembly GCA_036173005.1. NCBI lineage: Eukaryota > Metazoa > Chordata > Actinopteri > Cyprinodontiformes > Goodeidae > Crenichthys > Crenichthys baileyi. The sequence goes on along the minus strand of JAHHUM010001158.1, from coordinate 695,148 downwards.
CTTTTCCTGGGTGATAGGTCTGACCTGCCAGGAACTGAGGATTTTATCACATGGGATAAATGAATGTGCTTCACGTTCCTTAATAGAGGTTGTAGTTTTGAATCCCACACCTTTAAAAGGAATAACAAGATTATTCTATTTTCATCATCTAGGCATCAATCTTGTATCTGACTTTTATTCAGCTCAAAAAAGTGCATCTATCAACATGCTGGAGTTTAGTTTTCATGCATTTCATAAAAAAAAATCAGATTTTTCAGTATTTGACCTGCAGATCAAGAGGAGTTGTTTTTTTTAGTTACATTCAAGCAGAAATTAGCTGTGTGTTGAGTTCAGAGGTGTTGCTGCTCGTTGTGCTCCACATAGACTCTCACCCTCGGAAGAAAAACCTCAACAAAATCAGTAAATACCCATCATGCAGTTTCTGGACACAGTTTCCTGTTCCAAATTGTTCCAAACAGCATTCCTCTCGTTCCCAGTGTTCCCTTGGGTGCTTGTCAGGGTACTTATCTGTTTTTTCCTTTATCTTCATGAATCTGTTGCTCTTAAAAAGGAGAAATGTCCTCTTCTTCCAACCTTTATCATTGCCCCCCTCTGATCTTCAATTATGTGAAGGATTGCACTGAACTATCTCATGGCCTGACATCTCCTCACGGCCTCTGAACTCTTTGCCCCAAAACGACTCCTGTGAGAACTATGGAGCCTGCGCCATAGCAACCAATATTTCCAAACAGGCTCACTTTAAAGTACAGTAGGGAAGGGAGCTAAGTTAACAGTAGTGCTGTTGCTGACTCCGATGGGTGCAGGGTGAGTGGAGTGACAGAGATGCTGAATCTAGGTGTTACTAAGCTAGGATATCATGCTAATCTGCAGCATTTAGAATGCCAGACACAGCTCAAATGTTCCTTCCTTCTTCGCTATGGCGTGTTTAAAGACTGATTCATTGAATCAAAAGAAGAAAAGGGCTTATCTTCGTTACTGCCTGGTACTACTGGTATGGAACCATGGAAAGAAATCTGAACGAAAACCTCAACTTCCTCTAGATGCCTATAGAAAATGCATACATCAGTGCAATAATATGCCTGATGGGTCACAGGGATTCCTTTGCCCTATGCTGCAGTGCCATATAAGGCTGCACAATTTTTTTCAGAATTGCAATCATCATTACAATATCAAAATATACAATATCACAAATGCAATGACTGCTTAGAAGCAATATTTAGTAGACTGTTAGATATAAAATGCCATGTATTTACTTCCTGAATGCCAATAATATATTTTTCTAATTGTGTTAACTTGCACTGGTTTGATGCGACTACTGAAATCAAGTAGACTACTGACTACTTGATTTTACTGACTGAGATCCTAAAGCTCCTTCAGAGTGATGGGGGTGTTGTGAGTTTGGAAACTACAGAGAGCCATGAAGGAAAAATCACAATTTGACAGAATTCTCTCAAATTTCAACAATAATACCACAGTAGCATGAATACGTGACATCTGGCAACCCGGGTGACATGGTGCTAACTGATCCTAGCGTTGGTTTGGACTGGGAGATCTGTTTATATACACAGACTCATCCTGTCAAACTAAATAAAGATCTGATGTCAGAATAGTTAGACTTACGGAAAAATAAAACGTAGCAGGGGTTTAAAGTTGTCCTCCTGTTCTCATCCTAGTACACAATTGTTTTTCCTGGAAGGTTAGGGCAATTTCATAAATCTTATGATTCATTATTTTGTAGTTTTTTCTGTATTAATAAAAAAAGTAAAAAGTCCACAGTGAATTTATTGAGTTGAAAATATTGTTTTCAAAGAGCTCTCACTTTCAGATCTATTAAAAGAAAGTCTAAAAAGAGAAAAATGTTAGATCTAAACGGAAGTATTTGTACTTTTAAAGAGAAAAATTATGTTTTTGTTTAAAGATGCTGTCTAAATATAAGAATTTCTGCTTAATTTAAAGACTTTATTATACAATGCTGCCATAAAATCCTGTTGGTGGAGAAACACACCATTGGCCATTTAATACTTTCTGAAGCTGTAATCTGGTGCCCGAATAAACATGTTTAAATGTTCATTAACACAGTCACAGTTGATGGATACTGAAATAACCAATGCTTTGCTAGAAGCATCAGTGCCCTTCATCATTAAAGAGAGATTGTTTTATACCTGTTTTATGTATGGCTTGTGGGATTCCTGAGGTGGCTGACTGGTACCGTGAGGCCAAACCTGCCGTGGCGCGGGCTGTGGCCGAGGCAAAAACTCGGGCTTGGGAGGAGTTCGGTGAGGCCATGGAGAAGGACTACCGGTTGGCCTCGAAGCGATTCTGGCAAACCATCCGGCGCCTCAGGAGGGGGAAGCAGTGCTTCGCCAACACTGTTTATAGTGGGGGTGGGAGGCTGCTGACCTCTACTGAGGACATTATCGGGCGGTGGAAGGAGTACTTCGAGGATCTCCTCAATCCTGCCATCATGCATTCCCTGGTGGAAACAGAGGCTGGGGACTCGGGGTTGGACTCTTTCATCACCCAGGCTGAAGTCACCGAGGTGGTGAAAAAGCTCTGCGGTGGCAAGGTGGATGAGATCTGCCCTGAGTACCTCAAGTCCCTGGATGTTGTGGGGCTAACATGGTTGACACGCCTCTTCAACATTGCATGGCGGTCGGGGACAGTGCCTCTGAACTGGCAGACCGGGGTGGTGGTCCCCTTTCATAAGAAGGGGGACCGGAGGGTGTGTTCCAACTACAGGGGGATCACACTCCTCAGCCTCCCTGTAGTTGGAACACACCCTCCGGTCCCCCTTCTTATGAAAGGGGACCACCACCCCGGTCTGCCAGTTCAGAGGCACTGTCCCCGACCGCCATGCAATGTTGAAGAGGCGTGTCAACCATGTTAGCCCCACAACATCCAGGGACTTGAGGTACTCAGGGCAGATCTCATCCACCTTGCCAGTGTTCCCGGCCGTGGAACACTGGACCAGCTCTATACCCTCTACAGGGTACTCAAGGGTTCATGGGAGTTTGCCCAACCGGCCCACATGTGTTTTGTGGACCTGGAGATAGCATTCGACTGTGTCCCTCGTGATGCCCTGTAGGGGGTGCTCCAGGAGTATGGAATCGGGGGCCCTTTATTAGGGGCCATCCGGTCCCTGTACGAGCGGAGCAGGAGTTTGGTCCGCATTGCCGGCACTAAGTCGGACCTGTTCCCGGTGCATTTTGGACTCCAGCAGGGCTGTCCTTTGACACCGGTCCTGTTCATGACTTTTATGGACAGGATTTCTAGACGCAGCCAAGGGCCGGAGGGGGTCTGGTTTGGGGACCAGTGGATTTCGTCTCTTCTTTTTGCAGATGACGTGGTCCTGCTGGCCCCCTCTAGCCAAGACCCACAGCATGTGGGTGTGAAGCGGCTGTGATGAAGATCAGCTCCTCCAAGTCCGAGGCCATGGTTCTCGACTGGAAAAGGGTGGCTTGTCCTCTTCAGGTTGGAGGGGAGTTCCTGCCTCAAGTGGAGGAGTTCAAGTATCTCGGGGTCTTGTTCACGAGTGAGGGAAGAACGGAGCGGGAGATCGACAGACGGATCGGTGCGGCTGCCGCATTAATGAGGGGACTGTGCCGGTCCGTTGTGGTCAAGAGAGAGCTGAGCTGAGAAGTGAAGCTCTCCATTTACCGGTCGGTCTACGTTCCTACCCTCACCTATGGCCATGAACTTTGGGTCATGACCGAAAGAACGAGATCCCGGAAACAAGCGGCTGAAATGAGCTTCCTCCGTAGGGTGGCCGGGCACTCCCTTAGAAAACAATCTGTAGCTGAGCTGTTATGAAGTAAACTTCTTTTATTTCAAACATGCATGGATAATTCTTTAAACAAACACAAACAGTTTGCTCTCATGACTGGATGCATATTCATTTCTGGCTGTTTGGCATGATCTGAATGAATTCTGTTATACTGAGGACTGAACTGGGATTAATATTAAAACCCATTAGCTGATGAGGTTCACACTCATCTGGGCATTCAGAATGTAATGTAATCCAACTGTAAAAGTTTCTTTCACCTACTCTCTGTTCTTAAAGAGGACTGTTATGTCTTTATTAGGTTTATTTGCAAAGGGCAGGAAAATGATAGTGATTTGTCATTTTTTTTAAAGAAATAATCATCCATAAGTTTTAACATACTGTCAAAGTGCACCTATGCAAACATTACACCAGCTGCCAAATAATTTAGACCTGAATTTTGCCTTTGTGTGTGCATGCTGCAGAGAGTTATGTGATGAAGAAGTTCACGTTTTCTGATCCTGTAGGTTTTACTGTTTTAGTGAGCTGCACATTCAATAGCAGAACTCTTTGAGCTCATGCATCAAAATTTCTACGCAAACAAACTAATTTGTGTAAACTTTGTTGTAATTTGATAATTAAATGTCACACAGATGCAGCAGAGAAAATGTTCAGCAGGTTTCCTGATTGAGGTAGTAGTTTTAAATCCAACAGAAAATAAAAGGCTGTTACACACACCCCCATATGTGCATGAAAACATATGCTTATTAGAGATTTTATAGGGAACACCTTGCGTAACCTTCGAGTTATTCGTTTTTCCTTTAGTCTGTCTTAAAAAGAAAGCCAAACAATCACTTTTTACTATTACTGGAAACAAGGTTGACAAATCTGGGATTCATAGGGATCAAGATAAATATTTAAAATACATTTCTGTTTCCATGGATAAATCAGGGCAGTGAAAGAGAACAGTGTTTTGAATTCAACACTTGCCTCCTGTGTGCTCAGCACTGTGAGTTGACAGTTGTGTGCCTTGTTCAAAATGAACACACAAAGACACACATCTGCACACACACTTGATCTTTTTACATTTCCCTTCGAAATGGCTGATAATCTCCATTTCCTACTCGCTCTCCATTTCACACCTTATCTCACATGTCATATATGTTCCTCTAATATCATGAGCCTGCATATCAACTGCATCTGAGCCGTTAACCCGACACACACACACACACACACACACACATTTTCTCTCTGATCTCCTTCTCAGCCATTATCTTAAGGTCTTTGTGTGGATTCTCTGTCACTCAGTCTCGAAAGAAATGTCAACATGGCTGTTGATGGACCTTTTTTCTTATTTGCTACACCGCAAATCATATCCATAACAGTTTAAGTTCTTGATTTGTATTGTTCCCCTTTTATCCTTATCTATACTCATGCTTGATTCAAGCAAGACATTCCCAAACTTTCCAGGCAGTTGAGTAATATTGGTCTTTTTATTTGGTGACCAGAAGAAACATCAGGCAGATGTCATCTAACTGCACAAGCAGCAGGAGGTACCCCTTCACTACTCCTTCTGCTCTTTCACCCCACCCTTGCAGCCTGTTGGTTTCTGGAGGTACCCTGATAATCACATGGGTTTTATTTAAAGTCCTCCCCCGTGAAATTGCTCACTCAGACACTGACAACCTTCATATTAACTTAAAACATAGAAAGAGGAGTTGTACAAATAGATAAGGTTGTTATCAGAGAACAAGAAAGGCTTTGACTGCCCCGCCTGGAAACTAACACCAGGGCCAAAGGATGTAGTTTCCCTCACATAGACTCCATCCTGTGGGTCTGTTAATTTTGCCGGTCAGAAATAATGTCAACACTTTGATCGTAAATTTTTGTTAAAGGTTCTTAGAGAGGATACCCTTGTAATGTCAAAGCCCCCCATGAACCTGGTTCAATGGGTAAAACAGTCATAAAACAGCCAGCTTTGCTCAAAGCACTGCTCGCCAACCATTAATATCCTTCACTTTCTTTATCTAGTAAGTCTCTTCTCCATCTACACCTATAAACATGTTGTAAGGAATTGGGGTGGCTATAAGTTGACCTACGTAAACATAAAAAGAACCTGCCCAGAACTGTCCCAAATGAAAAAGTCCAAAAATTAAAGCCTTTCCTCTTTTGCTCGGCCCGTTGTCCGGGGGTAGTGTGTAGAAGAGCTGAGAAGCCTCCCAAAGGCCTGCTTTTATTTCGCACCAAATTCAGTTGGTTGTTCTTTTAGCAATACATCACAATGTTGCATTAAGTAAGGCGAACACCTGCATCCTCTCCCTCATTGTAGCTAATATTGCTGAACAGAGCAGTAGGTAGCCTCTCTGCACCTGAGTAGACACACCTGACTAACTGATAAGCAAACAAGCTGAGCTCTGATTGGAAGTGTTGAGTATTAAGGTGTTCAGCTCAAAGGAAGGATATGATTGGCTGGATTCACTGTGATTGGGGACAGCTCTATCATACAAAGCGTGAAGAAATGTCTACTTTCTGTCTCTGTTTTTATAGAACTGGTGGACTAATGGCCTGCTATGAGTTTACAGAGCGATCACAGAACACAGATCTAATTGTTCCTTTGTCTACCTAGAAGTAGAGCTGGATGAATTCTGATTGGATGAAGCATCTGCTCTCTGATTAAAATGTAAATTCTAACCCTTACTGAGTGCTTATTTTTAGTTAGATTGTTTTAGCACTGCCTTGTTAAAAAGTCTGTTGCCGGTCATGCAGGTCATATTACAGCTTTATGTATTTTTAAATTACAATATTAATGTGATGTGTGATTAAAACAATAACGTGTTTTGATCTAAACACCAAGCAGCATTGGTGCAGTATTAAATAGAAACTCAGCTTTCACTGCTTTTTCTGCTGCTTTCTCGTAACTCGCAGGTTTTCTTTGCAAAGATTTCACAGTTCATTTGCTTGGATCTGCTTAGTAATCTGCGGTTGTGCTGTAGAAAAATATAAAATCAGGTGTATGATTTTTAACATGTCAATGAGGTTTTCACCTGCTGTTTCTCACATCCTCGGCTGACATGTTTGCTTAACTCTCCTCTCTTCTGCTTCTTTTCATGGCTCGCTTCCTAACTTGGCTTCCAGGAATGTAATAAGCCTAAGGTACTGTATCCATTAGCAGTGTTTGTCTGTGGTTTTCATTGTGCGTCTTTTGTTTTCTAGCTGCATGTGTTTGTGCTGCTGCTGATGGACTTATCTGCGTCTGATCCCCATTTGTCCTATCTGTAGCTGCTAGCAGACTTCCTCAATAAACACCTTCCATTTGCAGGCATGGACGCTGATAATGACGAATAGAGAAGCCTTCCCCGCTCTCCAGTTTTATTACAATCACTTCAACAATATGAATTGAATTGTTTATAAGATGACTGATAAAAAGCATCCCTTTGTTTGGTCAAAAGCAAACCATACCAAGTCGCCAGGTGATGATGGGAATGGTGGGCATCACTCTGCTACAGCTTATAGGGCCGTAATGTGTGATAATGGTAACAACTGAGATGATTGAGGGGCATGCTTTTTCTCTGTTGATGTCCTTGATAATGATGGGGATTGTCTTTGGGCTCTTTGGATTATTATTATCTCTACTCTGGTTGTTTGTTGAGCGTTGACTGATGGAAGATTTCAGATTTGATGAATCTGCTACATATAGGAGGCTGTGTTACCAACAGAACTGTAGCTTTGTCAGTATTTCATTAAGGTGATGCTACGGTAACCAGGCGGAAAAGGATTAAGAGGAAGAGGTGGAAAAGATCAGAGCTCAAAGCGCTGATCAGTCATACCTGCTGATAAATGCAGAGAGAACAAAGCTGCCACTCTCAGCTGCAGAAAAGCCTTGCTCCTATTTTTAGAGCTGTCCTTTGTGACAGCCTGCTCTGCCTCAGCTGTGCACAGTTACAGAAGCCTCAGCCTCGCATGGAAATTGTGTAGGAAATGCAGCGATTAAAGCAGAATGAGTTTATTGTACATTTATTCCCCATCTTGCACCTGTGGCTGCTTGGTTTCTGAATGATCCAGTTGAACTAGCGTTTCTTTTATAAAAACATTACGTTCAACCATGATTGTTTACATTTGGTGAATGTAATTAAATGCTAATGCAGAACCTAATTCATTCTCGGTTACCTGCTTCAGCTTTCATTTTGAAATTGATGGATGTGGTAACAGTGAATTGATTTTATAGCTGAAAGCATTAATAAATTATTTTATTGTCTGCAGCGTGTGGGTAGAATATGTTTTTTATTTGAAGCTTCATTTAAAGTATCTTTTGTTTCCTTGATTTGAACACCCACGTCTCTCTTTCCCAGCATGGGCAACAAAGGCAACAGCCCTGTTTGTAGTTATTAATAGCCTAAACTCAAACACTTAGCATTGAAGTAAGATGGAGCAGATATTTTTGCCTCAAATGAAGGAAAAGAACTACATATATTTTGGCTGGGCTTGATTTTTCAACGTAAATTGCCAGTTCCAGTATTTAAAGACCCTTTTAAAGGTTTGGTGTTCGAAACGTAATGGATGAATAACATCTATTTTGATGGTAATGAGCACGCATGGCAACAATCCCACAGTTTCCCCTCATGTGTCACTGAGACACGATGAAATTCGCTCCATCAACCCAATAATAGAATTATTTGATCATTTTACTGTTGGGCTAATATGCTTGATCAGACACAACAGACTATAATAGGGAAGCCTAGTCTACATATCTTGTTTAGATGACTTAAAAATAGATTTCATAAAGAAGAAAAGAGACAAATTTTCGAATTATTTTGCTGTATGATGACAGTTGGTGTTTTTTGTGTTCAGACGAATAAAGATAATTTTTTAGCTGTACTGAGATCCTTGATGACTTGGGCTTAGAGCTGTTAAAACTAAAGATAGGCCAAAATATCAGCTGGCCAGTAAAACAGGCCGGTGTTTTCCAAGTATTGTCTGAGGTCCCAGCAGCTTGCACAGAAAGGCCGGTGGGCACCAGTCTGTTAATGTCCTGAGGAGGTTTTTACACCAAACCTGTTCCAGCTCTTAACTGGTGCTGGTGCTTAACTAGTACCAGTCCTTAGTGTTGCCAACACAGCAGGTTCTGGCTGGTTCTATCCTAACTCCAGCTTTGAGCTGGGCCAGTGGAAAGAACTGCTTTCACTAGGAGCTGGAGGGTGATGGAGATCAGCCACCAGTCAAATTATTATGAACGCCGTATTTAAAATTCTTCTGTTAGTGTTTGGCTACTGATATCTTTAGCTGAATCCATCAACACCATTTCAGACTTTAAAAATTGGCAGATAGTGTGAATAAATCCAGCTGATAACTCTGTGTTTACCTGCTTTTTGCAAGGCTACAGGAAGCAATCAGAGGTCAACTGGTAGGGATTGTGAAACATTTACTATTGTTAAAGTTTGATATGTAAGATGTGAAATGTTTTAGAATGCTTAGACAAATAATGCGATTTGTTAAAATAAACGGTCCTCCTGCAATGTGATGCTCAACACAAACGCTAAATAAAGCTGATGGATTCTGATACATTTACTGAATGAAACGTTTATTTTGACATAATGACTGAAAACCAAACCAGTTCTTTTACAGAAAACCATGGACGTCATGGTGTAGAAACAAGCAAGTGGCACCTAATCTCTCACCACAGTTGGCAAGCGATGAGGGGCATGTTTACTGAGCTTCCTACTGCAGACTTGCTACCTGAGCAAATAACTCAACTATTCAACAAGCTAATTTCAGCTTGTTGTACTTGTGTGTTACTCTTTAAAGAGCAGAATGGCAAAAACAAGCTGTTGAAAACCATTTCTAAATTCAGCAGGTGTTTATTCTATATTTTGGTCCCTGTATCACAGTCAAAATAACAATAAATCGGTTATATAAATAAAATTATATCTGCATTGATAATTTGGTTAGATTATTTTAGTACCAGTTAGAAGAGTTGTTGCATTGATATACATTTTGTCGATTTTAGAATCTCATGCCAGCCCATCTTGACTTGATGCAGTCACAGATTAAATATTATCTTCCACAGAAGCATGAAACATGTCCTCCTCAGTTGACTGTTGAACTCATTTCAAAAGTAAAGACTTCCAGTTCATAACTTTTCACCGTTATTTATAACTTTATCCAGAAACCTAAAGTAACTGATGAACTTCACTCACCCTCCACAAAGCTCTCTGCTGTTAATTCTCTCAAAGCTTCTTACTTCATCTTCCTGTCTGATTTATGCACCTTTTAGCAGGTGCACAAGTACAGCAGATGTTTTGCCCCGATGAACCTACGAGTGTAATCTTTTAGGCGTGTCTGGCAGCCCGCGTTTCTATCAAATTATTTCCAGAGCACCGTGCAGGTGACAACAGCTTGAAAAATGAAGTAATCCCTTGAGCTGCAGCAGCTATGAAAACGGAGTCTCTTTATTGGATCATTGTTCTCGCTCTTACAACGCCATTTAGAGCCAACTTAATTGGGACAGATGTCATTGATTAATGACCTTCCTGCATGTGGGCTTCTGTTGACTTCCAAACAAATTCATTGAACAAGGTTAAAAACTAATCAATAAATCAAAGTCTGAGAACCTGATCTTCTAATGGACACTGTGGGTCTTTCAGAGGTTTCCTTATTAGCATTTCTGAGCAAAAACGTTCATGAATGATCAGAAAACTTGTAGTTTTATCACCTGCTGTTTTAATAATATAGTTTCTCATGGTCAGATTTTCTGACTCCCTCCAACATGTTATAGACAGTGCCTTGCAGAAGTGTTTATGCCCCATTTTACATGGTGCATAATTAGGTTGTGGAAGAAAAATGATTTACATGATTTTCTTTTTTATTATTTTTTTCAAGTGAAGACCTGAAAGTGTGGCGTGCAGATGTATTCACCCCCCCTTTTAATCTGACACTCCTAAATACTATCAAATGTAACCAATTTCAATAATAAGTAACGTTATTAGCAGGCAATGGTCCAGCTGTGTGTGAAGGCCTCAGAGTTTTTGTTAGAGAACATTAGTAAAGAAAAAGCAACATGAAGACCAAGGGACACAGCAGACAGGTCAGGAAGAAAGTTGTGGATACATTTAAAGCAGGTTTAGGCTCTATAGGATAACTTTTAGTTGTCCTATCAACAGGCCCATAGTAACTCTGGAGGAGCTGCAATCAGGACAGTCATGGAAGAGAACCTGTTGGAGGCTGCAAAAGACTTGAGGCTGCAGGTCAGTGACCTTAAACATTGTGCCATAGCTACAAAGAAATGGTTGAGATCAAAGTATATTGATGTGTTGGAATGGCCCAGTCAAAGTCCAGACCTTCAGGGGTTGGACAATGAAACTGAAACACCTGTCATTTTAGTGTGGGAGGTTTCATGGCTAAATTGGACCAGCCTGGTAGCCAGTCTTCATTGATTGCACATTGCACCAGTAAGAGCAGAGTGTGAAGGTTCAATTAGCAGGGTAAGAGCACAGTTTGCTCAAAATATTGAAATGCACACAACATTATGGGTGACATACCAGAGTTCAAAAGAAGACAAATTGTTGGTGCACGTCTTGCTGGCACATCTGTGACCAAGACAGCAAGTCTTTGTGATATATCAAGAGCCACGGTATCCAGGGTAATGTCAGCATACCACCAAGAAGGACGAACCACATCCAACAGGATTAACTGTGGAAGCAAGAGGAAGCTGTCTGAAAGGGATGTTCGGGTGCTAACCTGGATTGTATCCAAAAAACATAAAACCACGGCTACCCAAATCACGGCAGAATTAAATGTGCACCTCAACTCTCCTGTTCCCACCAGAACTGTCCGTCGGGAGCTCCACAGGGTCAATATACACGGCCGGGCTGCTATAGCCAAACCTTTGGTCACTCATGCCAATGCCAAACGTCGGTTTCAATGGTGCAAGGAGCGCAAATCTTGGGCTGTGGACAATGTGAAACATGTATTGTTCTCTGATGAGTCCACCTTTACTGTTTTCCCACATCTGGGAGAGTTACAGTGTGGAGAAGCCCCAAAGAAGCGTAACCACCCAGACCTGTTGCATGCCCAGAGTGAAGCATGGGGTGGATCAGTGATGGTTTGGGCTGCCATATCATGGCATTCCCTTGGCCCAATACTTGTGCTAGATGGGCGCGTCACTGCCAAGGACTACCGAACCATTCTTGAGGACCATGTGCATCCAATGGTTCAAACATTGTATCCTGAAGGCGGTGCCGTGTATCAGGATGACAATGCACCAATACACACAGCAAGACTGGTGAAAGATTGGTTTGATGAACATGAAAGTGAAGTTGAACATCTCCCATGGCCTGCACAGTCACCAGATCTAAATATTATTGAGCCACTTTGGGGTGTTTTGGAGGAGCGAGTCAGGAAACGTTTTCCTCCACCAGTATCATGAGTGACCTGGCCACTATCCTGCAAGAAGAATGGCTTAAAATCCCTCTGACCACTGTGCAGGACTTGTATATGTCATTCCCAAGATGAACTGACGCTGTATTGATGCTGTAAGGAGGCCCTACACCATACTAATAAATTATTGTGGTCTAAAACCAGGTGTTTCAGTTTCATTGTCCAACCCCTGTATATCAAATTGAGAATCTGTGCCAAGACTTAAAAAAAACGATGTTCACAGACCAGAGTGAGCTTGAGATATTTGCGAAGAAGAATGGGCAAACATTTTGGTCTGTAGATGTGCAGCTGGAGCTGCAGCAAACGTATAGATTCAGGGGTCTGTATACAAAGTACACGACAAACTTCAGATATTTATTTGTAAAAATCATTAAAACAGTGTCTTTTTCCTAACATATCACAATTATTCTCTACTTTGTGTTGTAATAAGATATTAAAATATCACTTAATATCCAAAAAACAACATAGTAGTCTGCAACATGACAAAACATGATAAAGTTCTTGGTGTATTCATTCTTTTTATGGAACTTTATAATCATGGAAGCAAACTTAGCTAAGCCAAACATTTCCAGTAAATCTTTGAACATAAAATTACAACAAGGTCTAGGGTTTATTTAATTCTTGGATTCTTGGATGTCATTTTGGAATATACAATCCATAGCATTGCTATACGACAAAAGGCACATTTCCACAGAGTGTATATTTATTTTTTTTGCTTTATGGTTATAGATGACAATATTGTCATTTTATGCCAGTTTATTATCTTACGTATCCTACGTTTTTGATATATTACCATAAAACGATCCCTGCTTTTTGGTGTAAAGCTTGAAACACATCCCTGTGTTTCCATGTGTCCCGTGTTTCTATGCTGGAAGTGTAATGAGGTTTTAATAGCTCCAGTGCTATGCATCAGCAAGCAAAACGCCATGCATGGCCTCGCCTATCACACCCACTTTACAGTCTGTTTACAAATGACACATGAGGCCAGCCCCCCACCACCCCTTGCATTTAGCAAACCCCACAACTGAACATGAGTGCATGAATGTTATTCTGAGGGTTTTTTTTGTTGTTTTTTTTAATGTAGCCATCACAGTTCTTGACGATCGATGGTCTAATGGTCCACTGCCTGCTTTTCCTTTAAATTTAATGTGTGATTGGTCAGTAAAAACATGATGAATTGGTTTATTTGTTGCTAGAAAGCTTAAAATGAGGGGGGTTGGGCAGGAGGTTTTGAAATTCCCAAGGCACAGTCTCGTTGGTGCGGTGATGTAATGATGCCCCTGTCCTCTTCACCCCCTTGAGGCAATTGTTGGAGACGTTAATGACTGGGGTGCTCGGCAAACCACCTGAGCTTTTTTTGTTGTTTTGAAACATTACATCATGGCTCGGGGCAGGAAAGGTGATGTCATCCCGGGTCTCCAGGCTTCTCTCACCCCTGTCCGCCTCCCACGCGCCTCCCCCGTTGCTTTGACTGGAGCTGCTCCAAGACCAGCTCGTAGTACACTGCTTTCCAGGCACAGGCTGAAGCTGAGCACCCAGTCTTTGTTCAAGGCACCAGCCGCAGCTGTATGCAAACATGGCAAATATGAGTCAGATGAACTTTTGTTTAGTAGATTTGTTGTGCTCCTGAATTGTGCATTGATTATTTTTGGAAAGAAGTTTGCATTGTAGATTCAGTGCATGTAGAAATATAATTTTTTTCTGAGAATTTAGATCTTGCATGAGGCTGAATAATCGCCTCATGGAGCAGTGATGTGCAGCTGCTTTTCAGGTTTATTGTTATTGATTTCCCTGTTTCCCAGTTAATTGTGTAATCTCCCAGTTGACATAAGATGCTGAAAGTTCCCTTGGCAGCTTCCTATGCACAAACTAATTCCAGTTGCAATTATTTCTGTAAAACTCCACTTGAACTTGTGTTTTATGCAATCCCTCTGTGTTAACAAAACAGCACAACGACAAAGAAAAATGTCTGTGCTGATGGAGCTGAATTAAAAATAACCTGCCACTGCAATCACTGGTGGGAAATCTTAAGGTATTCATTTATTAATAAGTAATAATATATAAATATCACATGTACAATCAAAAGTTTGATGATTTTATTTTTGTCTCATCTGCTGTCAAGAGCAGCTAATGTTTACTAGATGGCAACCGATCATCTGGTGACGACTGAGAGCTTGATTTGTGGTTGTTTTGTCATGTGAACTGCCGCTCCTTCGTTATTGGAAATCCATTGTTTCTGTAAATCTACCTTCTTTTTCATACTGCTAGCAAACACACAGGGCAGCTCATATGTGCATCTACTTGGTGATTGAACCAAGTAAATGCACACACACACACACACACACACACACACACACACACACACACACACAAAAACACACAGTTTGGATTTTTCAAAAATTTCCAGTGTCACATGATTTTAAGGTTCTATAGATATCTTTTCCAGCATTGCCAATACATTTATATGTAGATTTTCCATCTTGCATCACAAAGCAGAGAAGAGTTACCATCACCTCATTAATGATTTGAACCTTTCCTGGTGACGCTGCAGCTTATTGTAGTACAGCTGAGTGAAGGTGAAGTGTTGCCACTTTCTCTGTCTCTTTTATGCTCTCCCCTCCCTCCCTCCATTTCGGCATGTCTCGCTGCCTCCGTCGCCACAGCAACTGAAGGCCCTGGAGGGTGTGTGCGTGTTTGAGGGGGGCTGGATGGTTGGCTCAGTGGGTGCGGGGGCTCATGTTCGCCCAGTTGCCATGGCTATCTCAACTGAGTGGCAGCTACCGTGTGACGTCACTGCTGCCAGTCTCTGCAGCTGGACCTCTATCTCTTCTTGCAGTATATTTCAGCTTTTTCTCCTTTATTTTTCACTCCATCCAGCTCTTCATACAGTCTACCAGCCTCCTCACTCCTTCTCTGTGGAGGAAGTGCTACAACTTCCACGCCCAGGAAATGGTTTTCCTGCAGTCCGTTACTATGCCAACTGGATCCAGCTGCTGTCTTGTGCTAAAAGGAGTGCAATGACTGGTTCAGTTGCTAACCCCCCCCCCACGCGCCCATGCTTCAGACTTCCATCAGTCATTAATCTATCGGTCTACCTTATGATTTTCTGCACCTTTTGAACTTTGCATCAGATTTTGCTCACATTTTATCTCTCCATCTCTCATTCACCCTTCCCTTCTTTCCATCCCTGTGTATGCCAGAGGAGTGCGTCCATAGCCGCTCAAACAGCATCACTGTCAGACTCCTCCTCCTCCTCCACCCCTGACACTCATCCACGCACGCTGCTCCAAACAAACCACTGGCTTTAACACGCTGGGTACCTCGGTGGAGGCTGCAGGCATTTAAGGCTTGAAATAATCTAATGGTGCACAAAAGGCGTTTTTGCAGGCGTGCGTGTTGCTTCACTTTCCGTACGAGGGAGAAGGAAGCAGAGAGAGAGAGAGAGAGAGGAAGAAAAGGCGGAGTGAGCAAATGTGAGTGAAAGTGTTGTCAGCCATTTTTTCATCGTTTTTTTGTTTTTTCTGCTGTCTTATCGACACGCTGCTGCTCCCCGACTGAAGATGTGACATTGGGAAAGAAGCAGGCTGTTTTTCGCTTGGATAAAAAGGATCTATTGTTTTTTCTCCGCTCTGTTCACCTTCCCCTGTGTGGTATTCATGATCCAGCTGGAATAAACACAGGAGGTGTCGTTGCTTTGGAGAGTCTTGTCAGGCCAAGAACAGCGGATACTCCCAAAACTATCAAGCGAAGACGGTGCAGCTGAGGGAGGAAAGAGTCAGGGAGGGGGGTTGTTGAAGATGAGGGTAACGCAGGACCGGGATGTTAGATGTTAGCCCTGCAAACATTTTTTCATTATGAAACCATTAGCAGCATCAGACAGCAATGGAGTCCCGAGCCAGCAAGATAAAACCCCGGTAAGTAGCCTATTGACGTGCATCCTCTTTTATTTTTTTCTTCCTCTCATCATTTATGACCCTGTAGATATGATTACCGGCCCTGTAATGGACGTGCATCAGATTTCTATCGAGCCTGTGCGAGATGAATGAAGGCAGGGCAGACCAAGGACGTGATCAGAGGCTGGTTGTTGCCCCCGCTGAGCCTCAGATGTGTGTCAGTGTGTTGTACTAGAAACGGCCGCCATGTGCTCGCTGTCACTGACACATGCAAACAGACGTACAGATGCATTAATATTACAAGTTTGCACAGTAATTTATATATTCATCAGAAATAAATAAATCCGAAACATTTTTGTCAATCATTAGTGACGTTAAGGTTCGTCTCATCTTTTAGATAAAAGCGCTTATTTTAAACTGGTTGGACAGATGCGTGCTTTGATTGTTTTATGTCCGACGTCTTTGCCCTCGTTTTGCTTTGCAACGCTCTAAGATGCCAGTAGTGACAGCCCTCTAGCAGTGGCCACAACATTAAACACACGTTTGCATGGGAGGAAAATTAAAGTGCATGTATTGAATCCCCATTTAGTCTATGAGCTTTTATTTCCTATGTTTTATTAGAAAACTGATAATATGATAGATGAAAAAAAATCCATAAATTAATCATTTTCGGTAGTTTTTCCACCTGCTGAAATAGTTTGATCCACTGGTATGTTGCTGTTGGCGCTGTCCGTGGTGCTGAAAACAGCCTGCAGCTCCAGCAGACACTTTGAGGCCTGACACAATCTGCACTTGAACAGTAAACTGATTGATCGACTGAAAGTGCCGCTGGCATCACTCACACATTGCGACCACACACAGACAAAGACTCAAGCACATGCAAACAGCAGGCTGTACATCTTTGTGATGGACGGTGCCTGGGTTGCAGAGCACATATACAGTGTGAAAAAATCACCTTAATATTCCTGTAATTGCCATAAATGTGTCACTGCTGATGAGTTATCGCCACCTCTTTCCTCACAGTTTGCGCTGTTCCCCTCAGAGAGGCCTGCAGAATACTAAAGCCTCTGACATACTTCACTTGATAAAATTAGTATAGCTTAGTATGAATTTTTAAAGCTGTTGTAGCCAATATATAAAGATTTTTGCATAAGCAAGTTTTATGTTCTGCATTTAGTTAGATATGCTAAAATGCCTGTGAAAATAGTGGGCTATAAACATGGAGACTTACTTTCCTTTTAAATTTTCTCTTCTACATAAACCTTTAAATCTTATTTCAGTTATTCTATGCAAAGGGTAAGACCAAATCAAAGACCAAAATGTGTTAAAATATCTGAAATTTTTGACGTTTTTTAAACTTGTCTTTCTTTAAATCTTAACAGAGGTCTTAATTTTCATGTATTTGCCTTCGCCCAGGGGCCTAATTCTGTTCTTCATCATGCATCTACATTTAACTTTTTGCTTTGTATTGTTTTTTGCATACAAATGAAGGCTTGTGTAAACAACAATTTATCTCAGCAGGATTCCCCCAATGGGCTAACAGATCCTATTACAGTAATGGTATCATAATATTATTCCCATCAGCACTGGCTGCCGTGACAGCAATTCCAAGCCTGCTTATCTCTCCCCTTAACACCTGTGATTTCCATTCTTAGTGCAGCTTTTTACTGAAACCGTCATGGTTCAGTTGGTGTTGAGGTCTCTTCTCTTCTGATTTCCTTTTTAATGTCTTGGTGCTGTCATTTTCTTAAATGCTAGCATTTAAAATACCATTTTGAATCAGAGCCCAAATGTCAACTAAAAGGGTTGACGCTAATCACTGCCTTGATTTTGTGAATATCAACTTATTCATTCGGCTAAAATAGTAAATAGGAAAAATAAATATTATACACCAATTACGTAAAGCTTTAAACCTGCTGATGCTGATTTTCACCAATTCCTAAGTTCCTTTATCAACTTTCTGGATAAATCAAGTCAAATTATAGCTCACCTAGTTTTTTCAGATTGTAAGAAATATAATTTACAAAATAAATAACAGCTTTGTCCAATATAATATTTTAA
Source organism: Crenichthys baileyi (assembly GCA_036173005.1). Lineage (NCBI taxonomy): Eukaryota > Metazoa > Chordata > Actinopteri > Cyprinodontiformes > Goodeidae > Crenichthys > Crenichthys baileyi. The sequence continues at coordinate 677,001 of JAHHUM010001158.1, read as the reverse complement.
AAGACCAAGCTCTGATTTGTGAGATTGTTAAATCATTTATTTAATGTAAGTACGCGAGCATCTTGGAAAACGTCTCGGTGATTGATCATTAATTATTTGTTAGGATCAGATTTGATGCCCCACTTGGTGTGTCAGGTATGGAGAGAGATCAGTCAGTGTTACACAGCTCTGCAGTTAAACAGGATTTCACTATTTCAAAACAAAGACAAAATTATTACACATTAGACATTTTAAACTTTCCTTAGCATTTCATATTACTAGATAGATTAGTATGTATAGCATCAATAAGAGCAGCCCTTGTGAGATCATGTAAACTGTAGGATTTTCCAAATATTTCCTTTTTTCCTAATTCATCATGACAATGAGAACCAGAGTCTCTTGAAGGATAAATGAAATCAACTTTGCTTAGATCAGTTCAGTAACCTGTTATCTGCTGACATCTAACTCCCTGTTGTTTCAGCCTGAATGAGCAGCTCAATGACACAGAAAATAGCTAAACTGAATCTTCTTTCTTCTGTATTAATTTCTACACTAAAAACTGTTGTCAGCGCTCCTGTTATGGGTTATGTATTCAATAATCGGGACAAGGTTTGATTTTTAGTTTGTTTCAAGCATAAAATTGTCTCGAATTTAAGGTGATTTTTTGTACATGTACTAAAGCTACAAATTCATAGCCTAAAAGAAGTTTTAAAACTCGTAGCATGTTTCATTGTCTCGCTGTAAAAAGTAAGTGAAAGTTCCTTACATTGAATTGTGTGACTTGACTTGTGTGGGCATGGCTGATGGAGATGTAGCTGGTGAAGGGAAAGCCCAGGGTGTATATCAGAGCCATTAAATCAGAAACCCTGCCAAAGGGATTTTAATCTCCTGATCCGAAAGGCTCAAGAAAGTGAGAAACAGATGCCTTGGTCAGGGAATGTGTCTGCTCCCAGTTAATCTTTAGACACAAGAGGGAGGCCATTTCTTAGCTAGTCTACAGTTTTAATAACATCTAACAACATTTAAAAAATAAATATATACAGAGTTACAGAATTAACATCAATATAACATTTTCTTGGAGATACTAATCTCTTTGAGAAGTTTTCTTTTATCCTCTGGGTTTTTTACCTCAGGAAGGTGATGGAGTGTAACAGGATAGATTCACTGGCTTCATATACAAGCAGTAAAGAGGTTGAGAGGCAGCCAGCGCTTCCACCCAGCAATCTAGGTCATTAGATCTGTAATGTAATTTAAGCAGCACCACATCTGCTCACATGTAAGCAGAACTAAGAGTTGTGGCTTGGGCTTTACAGCAATGCCTTATCCCCCCTGTGACTGCTGATTGGAAGTATTTTCAGCCCTGCTTCTGCAGAGCTCATTTGTTTTCAACAGTGTGTTGTATTTGGAGCAGAACAGTGCAAAGAGGCAGATTAGACACAGGAGACAAATTTACAAATTCATGATGTAGTTCATGTTTATTATATCGTTAACATGTTTAAACTGGAGTATGGATTTTTAAATCAATTGGCGCTCACAACACAGGGTACATGTTTGGCCCTATTGGATAAGCTTAATGAGCATGTCATTGTTTCACTGGCAGCCAGTTCGACCCGGTCTCTTGCATTCCATTGGGCCAGAGAGGTCAGCGGGCCACCACATGCTCATGGAGTGAATGGATGTTGGCTTACTGACCGACAGACGGATGACCTAAATGAGCGGAGAGAAAGGATTACTTGTTTATTATCCATTTGCTTTATCTGTCTCCCCTGCACATACCTCTCTGACTGGTTCTGGAAACCGGTTAGGGTGTTTATAGCACCTTTCAGAGATAGGTGTGCAACATGTGATAGGAAAGATGCAATAAAACATCTCTAAAAAGTCATTCAAACAAGCTAAAATTAAAAACTTTTAAAGTGAACTCAGAAAGTAACTGGTAACCATTGGTAGGGACATTAAAACAGGACCTGTGTCTCTTTCTATTGGTTCTGGTTTGGAGTTTTGCTGCAGTTTTTTTTTCCATCTGGAGATTATCAAGGTCCTTTTAGTTAAGATAGCTTAATTAAACGACCATTGCAATAATGTGAATAACAAAAAAATAAAAGAAAAAAATATGATAATCTTTCATCCATGTTAAAAAACCAACCTTCTTATGCTAGCAATCTTTCTCAAGTGAAAGAAATGTTTTTAGACCTGTTGTTTGATTGCTCAAATACAACACTTAAATTCATCAGACTACACTGAACAGCTTCAAGGTTGTGAAGGCATGCCATCAGTAGCAATCAGACATTTAACTGTAGGTAACAGTCACTTATCCATTTCTTAATGTCAAACAATACAGAAGGTTTGATAATTTATGTAATTCTGGATGAAATCCAGTACAGCTGGACTTCATCCATGTAAATGTTATTTTTAACCTTACTATAAAGACATATGTAACATAATTGTTCCTAAAACACAACTCTAAGGGACACCACAGGACTGGCTAATATAATCTGATTATTGATCAGATTGTGTGGCTGTTTAAAGGATGATATGCTCCCAGTAACTTGAATAATAAATTCAACTATATGTACACTATATGTAAAAATGTGTTTTAATATGCCTAAAAGTATGTAATATATACAGAACCCTTCAATAAATTAGAATATTGTTGAAAAGTTCATTTATTTTAGTAGCTCATTAAGTTAAACACATTATATAGATTAACTGCACACTAACTAATTCTTTCACCCTTTATTTCTAATAATGATGAAGATTTTCTGCTTATAGCTAATGAAAATACGACATTTAGGATTTGAATATTACATCTGACCAATAAAAAACTATTTTTAAACAGAAATTTGGGGTTTTGAAAGGTTAAAGGTTGTTATTTAAAACAAAATACTCTTAATGACAAACAATCCTCATTGGAACACATGTTCTGATTTATTGAATATGTATGGATAATAAGGGTTCAGCCTTTTGTAATTACAGTTTTCTTTGATTCCTGCAGAATATGAGCATGTTTCTGCCACCAAACAAATAAAAGAAGAATACATCAGTTCAGTTCTGGAGAGCCAACAAACGATTCATCTCTTTATTGTCCAGCCAGTGGTAATAAGGTGGAATTATGCTGGAGGCATTCACATCAATGTCCACCAGACACGGTGGTGGGAAGAGGCAGCCTGAGGGGGATTAGTGACTGACTGGGTCCTCCGGTCGACCATTTTGGTTCGTGCAACCAGCCAGATAATTAAACGTGATGGAAATCTTTGATACACTTTAATCACATCACACCTCAGTGCTGCGAGAGCTCCACTGTCTGGCTCCCAGTCTCTTGTCACTGACACAGAAAGGCACTTTGTGAATTCATACGTCTAATTTTTTTACATTTTCCCCTCACAACAGCTCAGAAATAAATTACTTTCTGAAACTGTTCAGTGCAACAAGTTTTCCAGAATCTTCAGCTTTTTTTGTGACTTTTTGTTGGCAGTCTTAAGCTTTCCTTTAGCAAAACTGGTCTCCTGTGTTTTCCAGTGTCATTTCTGTTTTGCCAGCATCCAAAAATCTCATAATGAAGCCATAATTAAAGACGTACAATCAGAAACTAAACTCAATGCTTTTCTTTAATTTTCCCCTTTTAAACAGCTTGTTTAAAATATTGGCCTGTTTAATGTCTAAGGAAAGATTTAATATAAACAGAAATCAAAGACTTTCAACTCAAACAGCTTGGAGGAGACTCCAAACCAAATGTTCTCCAGATGTTTAGAGTTGGCTCCAACTCTACTGCCTCATGATGGCTAAAGTTGGCTCATTAAGTCAGACCAAATTGAGTTTTTGGGTTTAAAAAATGAATATTAATGATCTGCCACAGCCAAAAGTGAAGTTGAAAGAGGCTCAGAGGAAATGATTCCACTTCCAAGTATCAAATAAATATATATTGGGTAAATAAAACATATGGACTATAAAATATTCACATCTACAGATGCCATGAAACAGTTTCAACTGCTGAATAAAATTCTTTACTCTCCTCTTTGACTTTCTAATCAGACATTATTCATTTATTTCATATTGTAAGAAACCATGAAAACGGATATAGGCTTCTCAACAATAGTTGGTAAATATATAAACCAGAAAAATATGTCAAGGGAATAGTAGGAAGTACTATACAGTTATCTCCAGTAACCAAGAATAAGGTGCATTGGTGGCATTTTCATTGAACTGGTTTTTAAAAATTCAGCAATGTGTGAATAATTCATTGATTTATCAAAGAACTGAACGTGTGTATTTATGATGGGAAATGGAGGATCTTGGCCCTGCAGATATTTACTTTAAAGTGCCTCAGACATTTTAATGAATAACCAAAATATTTCAGGGTTGGTCACTTAAAACATTGCTTCAGTTTAATTTTAGCAGTTGTAAAAATATCGCAGCTGATTCTGTGCGTATTTAAACAAAGTCCATGTTTTTCAAATTTTTTTCTGTTAGGGGTTTCTGATGTGTTTTAAATTTTGGGGTCATCTCTATAGAGAAGTGGGTTGGCCCATTTACAGTCATTTTAATTACAGCTGCTACTTTATGCAGCATGAATTACTCAGAGGGGTTTCCCCCCATTACTGCTTGTGTTACTAGTTAGTTTATTCAAGTTGTGAGACATTAATTAGGGAATTTCCTTTTTTCATGAGAATGCTTTTTTTCCTGCTCTTGAGCTCTGTTTTAATAAAAAAAATGGATTACTTTCAGTTTGTGTTTTTGACACTATAATAGTTATTTTGCTCAGAGCCTGAGCCCCTGGAGAGTTTTAAATTTAATTATCTGAGTTTTAAGCCTCAAAGTTTTAAAAATACCCAGATTCACCTGACTGCTCTGAAATTTATTATAGTTGCATTTTAAATGTGTACGTCTGTAATTTCTTGTAGGGATTTGAGAAATTTGCATTAATTCGTTCCACATGTTGTAGTTTTGCCTTATCTAGGGCCTGCTCCTTTATTATAAGAGACTCAATTTAATAAAACAAAGGAACTTTAATAGTTTCTAGAACCTTTTGTCAATAACCATGATGAATCTTGCTGTATATAGTTTACTATAACAGGTGTGTGGAAGTTAGAGACCCAGAGCTGAAAAAAACCTGAAAAACATACAAATACGTCTCAGTAAATAGGAATATGTGTTCCAACAAGGCTTGTTGGTCAGATTAAATGTACCTTTTGTTAAGCCCACATATCTTTTCAAAATGTTTTTTTGCTGGTCTAATATTTTAATATTAAACATTAGCTGTAAGCCGAGAATTGTCATAATTACCAGAAATAGGCTTGAAAACGTCTGTGTGGAATTAGTGCATTTAGTTGCTGAAATAAATAAACTTTCAATAATATTCTAGTTTAAGATCCACCTGGAAGTCATAAGTAATACTGAGTTATTTTTCACAATATATGTAGGTTTTAAATTCAAGTCTAAAAGGTCTTAAAAAGTCTTTAACATAGTTAAACTATAAATGTTGTCTTTAATGTCCATCCACATCGAAAGACAACATCACGCTAAGTGTGTCCAGATGCACGGCAGTCAGCATGTGTGTTAGAGTGGGTGACCAGAGGTGGCTGCTGGGCTGACTGATACTGACCATCTGTGTGTATGATGTGTATGTGTATGTGTGTGTGTGTGTGTGTGTGTGTGTGCAGCTCCCTGCAGACTTCAGCAGACTGCACCTGGCCGACGGCTTACACCCACAGGTGACCCACGTCTCCTCCAGCCACTCAGGATGTAGTATCACCAGTGACTCTGGAAGCAGCAGCCTGTCAGACATTTACCAGGTAAGGCCTCCGCTCGCCGGCTCTGGATCCCCAGCCAGGCTGGGATAGTAAAGCTGGTGTGGTAGTTTGGCGTCGGGTTGTAGTTAAACTGAGGATAGCTCAGCAGTTATCCAACTTTTCTCTGAGGAATTTGGTAAAATACATTTAAATTCTTGCTTTTAGGAGTTCGGATTAGATCAAATATCAGAAACCCTAAATATGTGCATAAATGAAATGAGAATTGAACTGATCCCCAGCAGGTAGGGAAACCTCCCCCTTTTGGCGAACTGACAACCATCCTTGTGTGAATTTTCATAATCTTATTAAGCAGGGCATTTTTCCACCATAATTCAAAGGTTTTGCTGCCGGAAAGGCTACAGGACACTGACAGGAGAGCGTTGCTGCTCTGCAGGGGGCAAGCACACAGGCTGGATGCTGCAGAGCAGGTGGTTCAGCCCACATCCTGCCTCCATCTCTGCCTTTTCATCACTTAAAGGCAGAAGCACAGGAGTCCTGCAGAGTTGGCACCTCATGTTATGACTTTATGCTAATCTGTGACTAGAATCACTCACTAACCTCAAATAATTACCTTTTCTGATGTTCAGAATTTACATGAAGCCTAATAAACCACAGTAAAATATGAATGGAATATTAGGAGCCTTGGAATATAAATGCAGCTTAGAGGTACACACATACACCAAATATTGTGACTATAGACTTACCCCAAAACCTGAAACTAATCCTCTTAACGCCACACAGCTACCCCATTGGACCATAATGCTGTCACCTGCTGTGTTCCTGTTTGTTTGTTCGTTCGTGGTCTTGTGACTGCTCAGGGCCACATTCAGTCACAATCTCTTTGTTTAGCTCAGACCTCTTGCTGGTTTGTGTGTTTCTGATTTATTTGTGGTTGTTGGTTTACAGCTGTATGACTGTGTGAGTGTGTATCGTATCACAGGATGCAGTGTGTATATGTCAGGCCTTGTTTTGGATGGCTGCAGTAGGTTAAACAGGCATTACTGTCTGGAGTCTGGTCTGATCCTGCTCTGAGTACCATCTGCTCACAGCTCTGTGACAGCTTCTGGATTTCTTTCTCTCACAATCACAAACACTGTCCTGTTCCTCCATGAAAGATTTCTCCTGTAAACTGCAGCCACTTTGTTTTTTAACACTGTTCAATTTGTTTTATTTTATTTTTGTTTAATCACTGGGGAGCTCACTGGTAATTAACTTATCTGTTCAATAGGATGCTTTATGAGTTGCAATGATCTGCTTCCCTCATATTTGCTGCTTTATTGCCGGAAGTTATGAATAAATTGTGACTTTTGAGTATAAGGCTGAATCCCACTTTCATCCTTTACCCTCACCCTTAGCCCTTGACCATATGTTTCTAAGGGGTAGGGTGTCCCAATTGTTTTTGTGTCATAAATATCATTATTTTATCAGTTCAGATATTATTTATGACACTAAATGCACTGCAGTTATGGCCCGAAGTGTTCTTAAATAGCCTGGTGCCACTGGTAATTATGTAGCATAAAAGTAGCAAAGATAAAATATGTCTTAATTTGAAGTGTTATTGAGTAGTTTGATTCATAATGATGTTCAATTCTTCTAAAAGAAGGAAAGAAAGTTTTATATTTCTGTTTACATATATTGTCATAAAATATAAAAACCACTTTAATGTCTAGTTTTGAGTTTTTAGATACTTCATGCATGTTTGAAGATAACTGTACCTAAAATGTTGTGGTTCGAAACTGTTTTAAGTCATAGAATACATGTTTGTTAGTAGATTGAAGAGTGTCCATGGAAGGAGGAGGGGCGGGGCTAAGTGCCTATGGATGGAGGGGGCGGGGCTAAATGCAGATGTATGGAGGAGGGGCGGGGCTGAATGCCAATGGATGGAGGGGGCGGGGCTAAATGCAGATGTATGGGGGAGGGGCGGGGCTGAATGCCAATGGATGGAGGGGGCGGGGCTAAATGCAGATGTAGGAGGAGGGGCGGGGCTGAATGCCAATGATTGGAGGAGGGGCAGTACTAAGTGCCAATAGGTGGAGGAGGGGCGAGGCTGGGTGTAACCCTACTCAAACAGAATGGTGGCTTGCTTCAGACTTGAGATGCCCTTTTTTTCTTAAATTTGCAAAAATAAATAAAGGAATAATCAATTAGTTGTAAAAGAAAATGTTTGCTTTTTTTTGTTCTGTGATTACCTGTGATGTGCAGTTTCTAACTCTGACAACTTGCCTTTATATCATTACAAATTTGAGCAATGCATGAATATTATAACATATAGATATATATATCCTCCCCCCACAGTTAATCAGTTATAAATAGATTAGCGAGCAGCTTTGCGTTTTGTCTGTTTGAGACCAGATTGGGCATAGAATTCTCTGGCTGCACTGTTCAATGATTAAGATTAATAGGAATGTATGTACCTGACTTTTGTGAAGTGCCTTGAGACAACATGTGTTGTGAATCGGCACTATATAAATAAACTGAATTGAAATTGAATTGAATAGAATTTAGAAACTTTACCCAACATGTATTTTCTGATCATTTTGCTGATGCTGTGCTAAGAGTTGCTGAGCAGGCCAGGGACAGATTATTGATGGGAGCTCTGAGTGGTTTAACAACAAGTCCTCTCTGCTGCGGTAAAGTCCACATCCTTCAGCTGGAGTGATGAACCCCCACATCATCGGCACGTCACTGCCAGCATGGCGGACTGTTTGTGTGTGAATAAATCATGATATTGGTCCTTTGAAAGCATTGATCCAAGAATAGCCTGCATGAAATATTCACAGCACCTGACTTGCCCACTGAATCCTAATGCTCACTGCAGGTTTATGGGTTTTTGATACATGCTTCAAGGTTCAATGTTACTTTATTGATACCCATAGGTAGATTTATTTTGTATTTGGTCAAAAAAATGGCTTGACGAGCATGTGAAAATCTTGTATGGCAAATAAACACATTTTAATGGAACATTCTGTCCAAACTAACAAACCTGATGCCGAAGGTCTTCTAATTGTAGTTATTTAGACACAGTTTTATGATATTTGCAGGGAAAATCCACTTTATCAAGTCTGTGACTGTATAAAGGTCTCAATCTTACATCAAACACCATCTCCACAGACTCAGATTTGGCTCCGCCCACCCGATTTTGCACCAATGGAAGCCAAATGGCCAGCCAGATGCTGAATCATTAATGAGCCTTTCCCACATGCCCTTTGAGGAGAAATGACACAGGGCATCTGAGCGAGGCTCTGAACATTAAAAAATTAAAAGCAGAACGGCGGTCTGGGGGGGGGGCGAAGATGCGTCTGGCTCTGCGATTTTGCGGACAGTTTGCTCAAGCAACCTGTTCTCCTCTTTCTATTAAAAAGCCAAAAGCTGGACAACATTTTGTCGTAAGAAGTTTCCTTGTTGAGTGGCATCAGAACTGATGTTTTGTATGTATTCCTTTGGTTTGCTCTGCTAGAGCTTTCATGTTGTGAGCGTGGTTCAGGCGATGTGAACAGAAGAACTTTGATTGCAGTGCTCCTGCACAAGTAACTGTATTACGTTCTCCTCTCATCTTAGTTGGCTGCCCACATATTTTATCTTCTGCTTTCAAAGAACAGGATCTGGCTGCAAGGCAGGCTGTGGAGTTCTGCTGAGGGGGGGAGGAAAGAAGAAAGTTTGGATTTAATTAGCTTGTTACTATGCATAGCAACCTGTTTGATATGCAGTGTTAATGTCTGTCTTTCTCATACTGTATTCAATGCCTCATGTAACAAGATGGTTTGAATCTGTACAGTCTGAATGTGTTTGTATGAAAGGCACTGTTGTAGTTGGTGTTTGTACTGGAAGATGGCGTCAGCATGTGTGTAAGGTGTGAGGCTTCTGGTCATTAATTGGGTTTCCAAGCCAAGCAGCTAAGTGATGAGCATCCAGGTGTTCTCTGGTTGCTGCTGGCATTCGGATTGAAGGGATGATCTTTGAACTGTTGATGCTGGATGGAGTATCCGCATCCCTCAGAACACCCCTCTTTCCACACAGAGTCATCTCTGACATGTTTGCTCCCATCAGGCCACAGAAAACGAGCCAGGTGACATGGACCTAAGCGGCCTGCCGGAGACCGCGGTCGACTCTGAGGAGGACGATGACGAGGAGGACATCGAGCGAGCTTCTGACCCCCTCATGAGCCGGGATATCGTTCGGGACTGCCTGGAGAAGGATCCTATGGACAGGACGGATGATGACATAGGTGAGCAATCTCTATTTTTATGTCCTTCTGTTGTTAAAACATAACACAATGATTTGTTTAAATATTTCCAAAATATCTTCAAAAAATATGAGCTGCATTGTTCTTGTCTGGGATTATACTAATTTTCCCGGCTTATAATTAAAACCACCCATTCCTCTCTTATTGAAATGAGCCACAGGAAATATCCACGGCTCTGATGTCCGTGATGTTGGCTTTCGAGTAATTCTCAAAGCCACATCGGGCTTTTCGTGTCATATCCCTTAAAGCTATGACTCAACTCCAGCTATGATGATAGGAGTGTACACAGTACACAGAGCCTGGGCTAAGCAGCTGATGTGGACGTTGGGTGAGGATGATGCACTCGATGCAGAGAGTGCCAGCCCTTCCCCCTCCATTCGCTGATCTCCCTGCTGTACACCCCCCTCCCTCTGCCGGGAGGCTTTTTCTAGGTCACTCCAGCACATCCTCTCGCCTCACCTCTCCCAGCGCATTAAACTTTCAGCGCTATCGCAGCTTCACACACACCGTTGTTGCCATGCCAAGCCCAGGTCAGCCGGTGCACTAGGCTGCTGCTGATCGGGACCGAGGCGGAATATTTGTTTGGGATGTTTTTTGGATGTTTTTCCTGATTGGTTATCACTAGATGGAGCTGTAAAAAGCCCAGACTTGGTGTTGCACGGTGTATCTCTTCTTAGTGGCACACCCAGTCATTTTTTCACAGGTTTGTATCCAGTTAACAAAACTGCTCCCCGCAAATACAATAAATCCAGCTTTTCACCAATCATACACTGAGCTTTTACTCATTTAGTTATTTCTCTTGTTTATGAAATAATAAAGTTAGTATTATGATAAAATTGTCATCCATGTAGGTGTAGCTTAACACAATTAAGAAAATAGACATAAAGGGTTAAAACAGGTCAAGTTTCTTGCTATGTTTGACCACAGACTGGTTTGAGATTCTCACAGTATGATGGACTTGATAAAAATACCAGAGTTTCATTATTTTTTCATTATATTTCCACAAGTTTTTAATACACAAAATGTATGATGTGATCCAATTGTTTTTATTTTAAACACAAAAGCAATTATCCCAACTGCTGCTTAAATAATATAAAATGTGGATTCTATTTTATTATGTATAACATGTTACTCTTGTTACTATTGTTGTACATAGACTTAAGCAAATAGTTAACATAAGCAGCTGCTAGGTTTTTGAGGGCTTATCCCACAGACACTCTTGCCATTTTGCTCTTTAGAGAGGTGGAAACAGGCTGACATTAGAAGGTTAATTCATCAGGTAGTGAGCCTGCAGGTGGCAGGCCGCTCCTCATTTGCAACCTGTTTCCAAGCCAAATCTTCCTTTTTAAGGATGAAGAAAAAGCCTAAATGCCATCCTTTAGCTGTCTGACTGTCAGCAATGCAGCAATAGGTGGGGCAGGGATTGCACTTTGCTACTCTATAATTTATTTCACGGAACACTTCAAGCCAGGATTTGGATGCCCTTTCAACTCTTACTGAAAGGTCTAGGACAGCATGGTCGGCGGGTTAAAGTCAACCCGCCGTTGTTACAGCTTTTCAAAGCCATGCAAGGAAGTCATCCCCTGATCGGAGGACTTATTAGGGGTTAACCAGGTTCCCAGCTCGAGAGTGAAGAGGTGATATGTGCCTTCAGACATTCTCTGTGAGAAACCTGCTGTATTTCACCCCAGTTTTGGTTCCTTGATGCCTGTCTGATTTTTGTCCGCTCACATGTGCACAGAATGTCAGGGTTGATTGGTGATTGGAGTGGCTGGAGGGAGGCTTGGACAGGTGTTGGTCTTTTTTCATGCTTGTCAGGATGGAACCGTTTTATAAAAGAGGCTTATTATTTGTTAAGTGAAAATACTGGACATTCTGGGAGTTTTCGCTGGAATCTCATTAAAACAACGTAGGAATATTATGAAAACCTTCGGTGGTTTTCATACCCTATTTTTTAAAAACCTTAGTATATCTTATTACTGCTAACTGGCACAGGTCTAATCATGTTAGGTATTAAACAAATAGTAATGGGTTGCACCTGTTTGCATGGTTGGATAGCTGTGTACGTATGGTAAGAAATCAGTTTTCTTCAGTTCTTATGAAGAGTAATGATTTAAATCCAGCTTGACAGAATGATGAGTAAGAGCTCAGTTGAGCTTCAGTTTGTCCAACAGCTCCTTTAACTCTCAAAAAGGTCACAGTGTGATTTGTCAGCCTTTATTCTTGGCTTTCTTCACAGGTTTATGTCAGTAGAATTGATATTTGGCTTTGTGGTCTGCCCATAGTGATTCCTCTGTTGGCTCCATAATGATTGTGGTGATGATCCATTGTGAAGCTCGGCCTCCAGCTCTTGTCTTTTGGCTCGGTCGAGGGGAGATGCTCAAGCACGCTTGCCAGGAGCGCTGCTTACCCTCTCACTCTCCTCTCAGAGTCAAACCTCTTACAGTGTTTAATGGTATTTCTCTGAACGTCCCTGTTGTCTCGCTTTTTGTCCCTCTTCACAGAGCAATTACTGGAGTTCATGCATCAACTGCCAGCGTTTGCCAACATGACCATGTCAGTGAGGAGGGAACTATGCGCTGTCATGGTCTTCGCCGTGGTGGAGCGAGCCGGCACCATTGTTCTCAATGATGGAGAGGAGGTGCGTGTTAGTGCATATTTATGCCTAGTTTTGTTTTAAACTATATTTATACATGTTTGCCTGTTTCTCTGGAAAGTGACCCGCGCTCTCACCTCTCCACACCAGCAAATATTTGGTCGTCTTTTGTGTTTTTTTCTGCTCTATTAACCCTGAATGCATGAAATTACTTATCACTGGGTCATTCTAGGATCCCTTAGGCACCAAAAGCTAGACTCTCAGGACGAGACACAGCATTGGGTTTCAAAAAAGACAATTTGCTTATTTTCACTGTGTTGCACTTAAACAAAAAAAAGAAAAAATGTCCTGTTAAATTGTGCATCTGATATTTACTGAGCCGGTTTCACTAATATAAGTAGGCAAAGACAACCGCTTTTAAAAGGAATTTGTAGTAGCTTGGCAGCAGATGACTGCAGTAGTCAGGAAGTAATATCGTTAGTTAGTTCTTAATGAAGTTTGGTCCAGACCCATTTAAAGTTTTCTATCTAAGAATCCTAAACTAGCCATAGGTAGCAAAGGGGGCAGCTAAAACTGGTTCCTGAAGTTGAACTCACCCTGTAGACCTTGTGAGTATGCCAGCAGATGAGGCATTACAATTAAATGATTGGACATTTCTACATCTACCTTTGTCAAAAATCTTACTTTTTTTTATCAAATAGAAGTTCTAAAACAATTCTGCATAATCTGAAATCCAAATCTTTGAAAATATTACTTCTATTTAATTTAGTGTTTTGTCTGAACGTGTTTTATGGTTTGAACATTATGTTGCATTCACGTTTTATCGCTGCAGCTGGACTCATGGTCGGTAATCTTAAACGGCTCCGTGGAGGTGTCCTACCCTGACGGCCGGACAGAGATGCTGTGCATGGGAAACAGCTTTGGGGTGTCTCCAACCATGGAGAAGGAATTCATGAAAGGCATCATGAGGACCAAGGTGGACGACTGCCAGGTTGGAACCTTAATTTAAGTTGATCTGTCACACTCCACTTGCATGAACAGCTTCATTTTCTTTGCATTTCAGTGTGCAGAACCAGACAGGAGCACTGTCATCTTAAATCATTAAATCCCGCTGTGCCCCATTGGTACAAAAATGTTTGCAATCATGACACAGAAAGTTGCATGGGGCAATAGCAGCCTTTTATATGTGAGCCACAACTTTTTTCAGGTAAATGAGCCACCTCCTGCAAATCTCAACATCACACTGTTTGCATCATCTATCAGTTGAAATAATGCATCAAAGTAGGAGTTGCATTACTTCTTATTTTTTAAAGTCAAGTTCAACATGATCTAAGTCAAGTTGACTTAGAGTAGTTGCTGTGACGTCATAGAAACGCAGGATAGAGCGATGCTCTGATGACCTGTGGCCCCTCCTTGAGTTTGGCTTTTTTCCTGAACACCGACTTCCTCTGGTTATTGACTATATCCTCACCTTAGACAACTGGACCTAGGAGTGAAATTAATAACTTTACGTTGACCACAATTGTGCATGTTGGAATGTTTTTACCTAACCTTATTTTAAACTGATCAACTTGGATGTAGGGTACAGGTAAATTCAGCTCACCCACCTGTTGCTCAAGGCGGCTGTCCCCTGTAGTGCAGCAGGCTGCTCAGGTGACTTTGGGCAGCCTCGCTCCGACTCTGCGGGATGAACTGAAGATGTTTGAAGCGGGGAACTAACACACAGGCGACCACTGGGATGGACTCTGCCAAATCCTCAGAATCCAGTTTGAACCATGTTTCCAGATGTTGTCAGATAGTGTTTTTAAAAGAGCGTAAAGCTGCCAAGACGGATGCTTCAACACACAGTGTGATGCTGATGTTGAAAATCAGTTGGAAGGATGAAAGTGAGTCAGATGTGTGACTTGTTCACGTTATTTCAGTTGCCTTTTGCCTGGGTTTTCAGAACCCTTTGGTAAAATACTCACACATTGTTCATACATTGGAACCTATTCGACATTCCCAACCCAGTTCCTCACTTTAAACCTTCTTTAAAGAATCTGTTTTGTGGCATCAAAACACCTTATTGCAACTAGTCAGTGTAAAATGTAAAAAGTCATTGCAGAGCAATAAAATTGACTAGTCTAATAATTGATTAATTGGTTGTAAGCCCTACATCCAACACTGAAAGCTGACACATTAGCTGAGCCCATTCAGCGTCAATAAAACACCTGTTTGCTAATTTGTAAAAATACTTTATTTCCCACAGGGTCGTAGTGGACTGCCTCCTAATGAGCTTTACTGTTTTGTATTTCTTTCAGTTTGTATGTATAGCCCAGCAAGAGTACTGCTGCATCCTTAACCAGGTGGAGAAGAACATGCAGAAGGTTGAGGAGGAAGGAGAGATCGTTATGGTAAAGGAACATCGTGAACTGGACCGTACCGGCACCAGGAAAGGACATATTGTCATCAAGGTGTGAAACATAAATAGTCGATTGCAAATATCCTAATTTTCCATGATCAACTTCTAAACTTATGTCATCATTCTTAATTATCAGGGCACACCTGAGCGTCTCACCATGCATCTGGTGGAGGAGCACTCAGTAGTCGATCCTACCTACATCGAGGACTTCCTGCTGACCTACAGGACCTTCCTCTCCAGCCCCATGGTGGTGGGAAAGAAGCTCCTGGAGTGGTTTCACGACCCAAGTCTCAGGGACAAGGTACCGGCAGCAGAACCGAACAGTCCTCCTAACGTGGAAAAAGTGATTAAATGAATTTTAAATCTTTAGAAAAACTTGCAATTGTATTAATAATTCAAACACAAGTCAGAAGAAACCTGGAAGTCGGGGTGTATGCCAACATGTGCTGATCATGGGATTTTTCTCAGGTTACGCGGGTAGTCTTGCTGTGGGTAAACAATCACTTCAATGACTTTGAGGGAGACCCTGCCATGACTCACTTTTTGGAGGAGTTTGAGAGCAATCTGGAGAAGGAAGTAAGTTTCTCGTGTAAAGAGTGCTTCAACAAAATAGAACAAAAATTCAGATTTTATTGTATTTTAAATGTTTTTTCCAGAAAATGTGCGGGCACCTCAGACTGTTAAATATAGCATGTGCTGCTAAAGCCAAGCCAAGGCTGGTGACACTGACCAAGCCGTCCAGAGACTCTCCTCTGGCATTCACCCTCCTCGGAGGTCAAGAGAAAGGTTTCTGCATATTCATCGATGCCGTGGAGCCAGGGAGCAAGGCAGCCGAGGCTGGACTCAAGCGTGGAGATCAGGTAACTTTGACTTCAACAGACATTGGTGAAGGATTGTATTGTCCCGTTTTTTCCTGGTTTATTTATCCCTCCGGCATTCTCAAAAGCTCTTTTTTACTTTCTCTTCACAACTGTGAAGAAAAATCTGTCCAGTCAGACCCCCAGACCAGCAGTCAAAATAATCTTTTTTTCCAGTTGAAGCTCAATTTTGTTGTGAAATTGGTTTTGCGTTATGACCTAACTAGCATTAAAAGGGTTCCTATTGAGAAGTCTTAAATTGAACTTTCCAGTAGCTGCAGGCACCATGTGTGGACTTACTCCTCGCAACTTGACTTCCCAGCTAGTTTCACACTCTGCAGGCCTCTCAGCTGTAAGCAAAGTCTCTTAATCCTTCAAACCACCTCATGAGTGTCTGGGTGTGAGTTAAGCACTCTTGTCACCAAACAGCCTCTGCAACTTTTTCTTCCAAAAGGATGCACAGCTGACTTATTTGTTTGTTTTTTTGGACCAGTCACACCTACCATGTTTTACTGGCATCACCCTGATTCAGGGTGATTTACAGCTTTAGTGTCAGAGAACCATCAGATCTTGCCAAGAAAGAGATCTGGGCCCTGTAAGTTGGTGCCTTTAGAGCTCAGACCAGCTGCGTGCACCGAACATTACTGTTACTTCTCACCTTCCTGGGTGTCTATAAGCTTTAGGTCTAGTGACTGAGGTGCCCGTTGAATACGGTTGAATTTGTGCCATTTCCATTTTGATTTGGCCAAGGTTTTTAGATCACAGTCCTGCAGAAAGATTCAGTGATGAACCATTTTCAGTTCTCTGGCAGAGGCCATAAGATTTTCATTGAAATGTCCTGGTATTTCTAAGAGTTTATGATACCATGCACTCTAACGAGGTTCCCAGAGCCTTTGAAACAGAGGCAGGCCCACAGCATCACAGATTGTCTTCCATACATAACAGTGGGCATTAGGTGCTTTTCCAAATATGGATTATTTGCTTCTCAGTGTACGGTTTGTTGACCAACATCTCAATTTTAGTCTCATCTGACTAAAGTACGCAGTTCCAGTTAAAGTGCAAGTAGTTTTTAGCAATTTCAAAGCATTTATATTGGGACAGAAAAGGGCTTAGGGTGTTTGCATGTTAACCATTGTTCCGAATTTGCCACTCTCACTAAAAGCAAGTCACATGACACATAACTAGAGAATAGCTGGATCTTCGTAAACAAAAATGACATGTTGAAAGGATTTGACTGATAGTTTTTGGTCCTGGGTTGTTAAAAAAGGCAGATGCATTATTTCATAACTTTATTTTGTGGTGAAATAATTGCTTTTACTAAGTATGTTACTTATGTTTACTGGTTCTCTTCTTTCTGTAGATCCTGGAGGTAAATGGGCAGAATTTTGAGACTGTCCAGTTCAGTAAAGCCAATGAGATTTTAAAGAACAACACCCACTTATCCATAACTGTGAAAACAAATCTTTTAGGTAAGATTTTTATGTCTTCTGTCAATAATTTATGTTGGCTGTAAATAAAATTTAACCAGAGTAAAACATGGATTCATTCAGCTCTTCCACTTCATCTTTTTACCTTATTACTTTCCATTCAGTGTTTAAGGAGCTCCTAACACGCCCAGAACATGACCATGACTTGGACGGGGACGAGGAACATGACAGGAAGAACGGGGCACCTCACCTACCAAAGATTGGGGACATTAAAAAGGCCAGCCGGTACTCCATACCGGACCTGGCGGTGGATGTGGAGCAGGTTATGGGCCTGGAAAAAGCCAGCAAAAAGGCCAAGAGCAACACAGTCGGAGGGCGTAACAAACTGAAAAAAATCTTCGACAAGACGCTCACCAGCATCCTGCCCCCCAAACCATACAAGTAAGAAGATCAATTCAACAGATCTCTGTCTGCAGTTACATCAGATCTAGACTTTTAGCCCCAAAAATGCTTTTATTTTCTCCGAAATACATGAAACAGATCAAGTCTGCATTTTTTTATCTCTTCCCAAATGTCGCCCTCTGCTTGTTGTTGACGGAAATGCTTTACTACCCCCTTCCCTGCATTCCTCTGTTCTTGTTTCCATAGCGACGTTTGTGTAGGCCAATCACAGGATGACAGCATAGTGGGCATGAAGCCGTCCAAACAGATCCCACCAGCTCTGCCGGTCAGTGGAAACCTGTCGTCGTCGAACCCAGACCTCCTGCAGTCTCACCACCGTATCCTCGACTTCAACAACCAGCCTGGTGTGTGTTCAGACGTTGTGGGGCTCAATATGAGACTTTAACTCAGTGAACTCCATCAAGATGAGCAGGGGGGAAGCATTTCCAAACAGAAATGCTTGCGTTGCAAACAATATTATGGTGGAGATATTATGTGTAAAAGAGTTTAATTTTTAATATTAATCATATTTTTTATATTAAAGTGACCTCAGACACCCAAGGACAGTATGCATACAGTATAAATACAGATTATTTTTTAAATAATCTTTTAAGTTTTAACAGGGGAAAAAATACAGTACATAGTAACTTCATTCCATCATTTGTTTTATCCTTTCAGTACAAGTTATCCTGAGTGAGTACTTCCTCTCCTCATAATTCTGCATCTCTTTTTGTCACATTCAATCATCTCTCAGCAGCTATAGTTTTGTAAGCAGATTTGCTAAATCAGATGCACAACTTTCTGGGGGTAAGTGGGTGATTTAAATGGTCTTGTAGGGCTCGACTCTGATTCAGAATAATTAAGTTTTGAAACATGGGTTCAGTTTTCATCACAATGACGGTGGTGGGTCTTAAAGTGCCTGTGACATAAAATTTTAATGATAAATCCAATAACATTTATGGAAAGGAAACATTGATTAAATATTTTCAAAAGTAAATTCATACCACTCAAATGAACAGTTGTTGAGATGTATGGTCATAAATTCCACCAAAAAGGCATTTAAAGACGTCACGGGGAACCCCCCCACGTAAACTGACTGCTGCTACAATGGCAGCAACACAGACGGCAGCAAAGAATCTGATATTTCTTTAGATATATTTCAGTCACTATCATAGAGACACGCAGCAGAGTCAGGAGAAGAAAGTCAGCGTTCTTTAGATGGCAGAGCACAAGTGCTGCGGCGGACGGACGGACGGACGGACGGACGGCCATCTAATTCCACTAGAGTCTATCATTACTGGATATCGGAGCACGGCCGGGTCAATATGCATGAATCATACCACACCACCAGGAAACAAAACGAGCACAACATCCGGATTTTCAAAATAATTCGCTAAGGACAGACTAAATCTCGCTATATCAATAACTACACACATAAATTTATATGTACATGTGTATATATTAGCAGTTGTTTGCGTTAGATCAATAAGTTGGTTACTGGATTAACTAAGGTTTTATAAACTGAGCGATTAAACATTAAATGCAACAAATATAGCTTCGCTGCACTCAGTGAACTCATCCATTGTAGAACAAAACATAAAAAAATCTGGATGCATAAAATGAAGCAGTTTAAATGGTTTAACGTCCACAGAATGAGTTGTTTTGGACTTGCTACCACATTTATCACTGGCTTTCATTGAGCGATCTGCATATGGTTCTTGGAGCCCCTCCGGGCTTCGCACCAGCAGCAACACTTCGACTGTTTCACCATATTACTGCTGTTTTTACGCAACTTGGCTTTTATCTGAACTGTTTATCATTGACGCTCAAAGAATGAATGACCAGAGTCTTCCTCTTTGATGTCATTTCCGGGCAACTTTGGACTTGCAAAATTTAACATTGAAATATGCTTATTTTGTGTCACAATTTTCTTTTATCATGTCTTTAATCCTATTATTATATCAATTACTGCCCAATTCCTTCAATATTAAGATGTTTTCTTTCAATTTCTCCTGTCAGTTGGAAAAGTGTGTCACAGGCACTTTATATCTTGGGGTTGTTTCATTTTGATTGAATGCTACTTTCTAAGCCTTTAGGAAAAGCCAATTTTTACTGGTTTTCTTTCTTTAGCCAGAATAATTTAGATTTTTGCCTATAAGCAATAATTTTGTCTCCCCAGATATGTCAGACCAAGTGTTACGAGTCTTCAAGGCAGACCAGCAGTCTCGGTATATCATGATTGGGAAGGACACGACAGCTAAAGACGTGGTGGCCCAGGCTATTAGGGAGTTTGCCCTGACCGCAGCGCCAGAGGCTTATTCGCTATGTGAAGTGTCTGTCACACCTGAGGGCGTCATTAAACAGAGGCGGTTACCAGATCAGCTTTCCAAACTAGCCGACAGGATTCAGCTAAGTGGCAGGTAAGGATGTTATAAATTTGAAGGGCAGAGGACAAACTCGGACAAAGAGGAAACCTTTTCTTTGCCTGAATGTTCATGTTTTTACCTCATCGGCCTAGATTACATTTCAACTATACTACAACCCAAGACCTAAAGGAATAGCTAGAAAAGGCTGTAAACAGTTGTTATATATTTTTTCTTTAACATCTACAACTTCTGAACATTGAGAATCTCTTCCAAATTCCACAGATTATTGCTTGCAATTAGTTCTTTGTCACGTTAGCACTCAAACATTTAAATGTGGGTCGTGACTGAGGCAAAATATCTAAAAAGAGGTAAATTCTTACAATGTCAAACATAAATTCTCTTCTGCCATTAGATACTACCTGAAGAGCAATATGGAGACAGAAACATTATGCTCTGATGAAGATGCCCAGGACCTCCTTCGAGAAGGCCAGATCTCTCTGTTACAGCTCAGCACGGTGGAGGTGGCCACCCAGCTCTCCATGAGAGCCTTCGAACTTTTCTGTGCCATCGAGCCCACTGAATACATCGACGACCTGTTCAAGCTGCGATCAAAGACCGGTTCCGTCAGCCTCAAGCGCTTTGAGGAGTCCATCAACCATGAGACCTTCTGGGTGGCAACGGAGGTGGTACGGGAACCAAACCAGCTTAAGCGCATGAAGATCATCAAGCACTTCATCAAGATTGCTCTACATTGTCGAGAGTGCAAGAACTTCAACTCCATGTTTGCCATCATCAGGTTAGACATAGAAAACTTATGTATAAATATTTAGTTTATCCTTTACTGTGTTGTATTTCCTCTCTTCTGTCTTTTCCACATTTGACTACTTGTGGTTCTCCTTGCAGTGGTCTGAACTTGGCTCCAGTCTCCAGACTCAGGGGAACCTGGGAAAAATTACCAAGCAAATACGAGAAACTGTTTGGGGATTTGCAGGATCTCTTCGACCCCTCTAGAAATATGGCCAAGTACAGAAACGTTCTCAACAATCAAAACCTTCAGCCTCCAATCATCCCACTGTTCCCAGTTATCAAGAAAGACCTCACCTTCCTACATGAAGGTATGTGACAGCACATGGGTTTTATATTACAACCTATTTTTATTGATAGCAGTTCTGATCCAGGTTTGGGCCAGCTGACTGTTGTAAAATAGGACCTCCTGTTAGTGGGTAATATTTCTTAGTCACGTGATATTTCCTGCTAATAATCTACTAATATTCCTACAGAGGAATATAAGTAGATTATAGACAAATACTTCTATTGTTCCATTGTCAAAACATGGTAAGCAGCTCCTTTTCATGCCCCACTTTTTCCGGGTACGAAAATACCAAAACTGCAATGTGATGGCAAAGTGCAAAAGGATCAGCACTCAATCTTATTTTAATGTGTGGCTATAAGTCCCAGATATGTCTCAGAAATAAATTCTAAGCAGGGAGAAAACCGATTTTTAAAATTGAAGATCCCTACATTGGAATAAAAGCAGCAGATGTTGTGACATTTGACAGCTTTAAGTAAACGTTACAATTCTGCTTCCTGTAACAAGTCTATTCTTTTTTATTTAAGCTCAAACACTCACAACTTTTTTATCATTTTTTTTCTTTTAAATATATGTTGACTTGATATCTGTTTTGTTATCTGTTTTTAGTTTTATTGTTTTTTGTTTTTTTTTTTTAGGTTTTCATACACCCAGACCTGTTGTCCACAGTCAATTTTTTTACATATAATTCTTCAGGAACTGAAATGTTTTTGACGTTCTAAATTTACAGGCAATGACTCCAAGGTGGACGGCCTGGTGAACTTTGAGAAGCTCAGGATGATTGCCAAAGAAATCCGTCATGTCGGCCGCATGGCGTCCGTCAATATGGACCCAGCCCTCATGTTCCGAACCAGGTAAGGAACTGTGTCAAAGAAAGTCACGGTAGGAGCATTAATGAAGCCCTCACCTCCCATTTAGGACCAATCTGGTCTCCACTGACTAACCAGCTCTATGGGGTCATTCGGTCCACTTAGATTTAGTCAAGTTTCTGCATCACGCTTGTCCTTCAGGCAGCTGTTCTTTGTGGCAACTGTTTTCCCGAGCAACTGTTTCGTTAAACACGATGTTAGCGTTAAGAAGTGTTCAGAGCTTTTGAAAGCAGCGCCTTTGTTTAATGATGTCTTCTTAGTGAAGTGTCGCTACTCGATATCCTTTCTGCTGACTTTCATGTGGGTGTGGTGTAATTGCTTCTCTTTGGTGATCTTGGTGGTCTTTCCTGTCCTAAGCTTTGTCTCCTCTCTTTCTCTTTGCTCATAAACCCTTTGCCGCCCACGTTTCTCTGTTTGTGGCACCCCACCCTCTAGGAAGAAGAAATGGAGAAGTTTAGGGTAAGTTTGGCGACCAAATCTTTACCCTTCCCTGCACCGTGGCCTGTCTGTCGGCCAACTTTTGTTCTGCTTTGCTTCTTTTCTAAAGTCGTGTTGTTTATTAACCAACTTGAATTCCTCCAACTAATTCTGCTTGACACTAACCTCAGGATACTGAATGTACTGACGGTCACATTTGCTAAGTAAAGGTCACACTGGTCACTGCTGTGCTTACATTAGCAAATGTCATCTTCAGTCTCATGTTGCTTTTCAACAAACTGCATGCAGCCTCAGTTTTAGGGTTTTACATCTCTTTTAGTTTTATCTCCGCATTTCCATCAGCAGATATTTATTCAAATTTTTTTCATTCTTTACATTCTTGTGGTCAGATCATACATTATAATGCTCTCAGAACATTTAATGGGAAACATACTGCAGCACATTTCAGTCTTTCATAATTATGTCTTTTAAAATACATTTTCATATCATAATTATGAGCTTGTTTTTCGCTATGATAAAATCTTCTGAAAGGAAACTTGCTTCTGGAAGAAATTAAATGATGACCAAGTAATTGTTTAGAATTGTTTTTATGTAACTTGTTGCATTCTGTTCACTGACAGGAGTGAATGTGGCTTTATGTTGAAACCACAAGCAGATGTCAGGTTGCTTTTTTGTTTTAGACCACGCAGAAAAGCTTTTACTACGATTACTACAAACTCTGCCTTAAGCCACAAAAATGTAAACTATGGCTTTGCTACAGTAGTCGCTCTCTTTACTCCTCTGTTGTTTGACTCCAGCTGTCGGCCCTTGCCCCCCCCACCCCCCAGTGCCTGGAATGACAGGAATGTTTTCAAATTGAGAGAGAAACCTAAAGCTGCTTTCTGCATGTCTCAGTTTAAACACGATGCTCCTTGTGTAACCCTCTAGAGCTTAACAGTCTTAACCCCCAAAAATACTAATTTGCCTATAAGGCAGTTTATTGATAATTTCTATACCTTTTTCTATTTGTTCGTCTGTACCCCAAATTCCCTTTTCCTTATTGTTTGTTGTTCTGTGTACACTCATGCGTACCTGACCAGGTCTTTAAGTCAGGGCAGCGCTAATGCAGCTGTGCTCGACGTCAGCCAGACAGGTGGGCACAAGAAGCGGGTTCGACGCAGCTCCTTCCTGAACGCCAAAAAGCTTTACGAGGACGCCCAGATGGCCAGAAAGGTCAAACAGTACTTATCCAACCTAAGTCTGGAAACAAATGAGGAGAGCCTTCAGACATTTTCACTACAATGTGAACCCTCAATTAGCACATGTAAGTATAGGACATACTCTGATTTAAACTGTGACATTAAATCATTGCCTATGTTGAAACATGCTTTGGTGTTATACTTGTAAATTTAAAGAGCATATGCAATCACATTTGCTACTTTTTCCTTTAAGTTGTGTTCAGGCTGGTAGCTCATGATAGTTAGTCATTAACAATAAAATATGTGAAGGAGAAATAAAAAAGAGAGACTGCCAAGAACGCACCCAAAATCTGCAGAACAGAGATGGCTGGAGCTTGGAACACCAAGCTTTGCCATCATTGCATAAAACAAAGTTTCCAGCTCGACTATGAGTTTGTAAAGTGAAGATTTATATGTCAATGTATCTGGTAAGGTGGAGAATATCAGGAGAAATGTCTGGGAGCACTAGCTCAGAAACATAACAAACCAACACGGGGGGAGGGATCTAAAAGTACTCTGGTGAACACCAAGCAGATGGAGCTTATAACACAGTAGCAAATTACCGATTGTGACAAAAAGTTTATTCAAAACACAAAACTTCTGGCTGAACATGTTGTCACTTCTGCTGCAGTTCTGACCAGTAAGTTTCTCCCAACATCTGTCACCAAAAAAGGTACTTTGTACTAGCAAGTCATGAAGATGTTGTGTAAGACTCACTTTTCTCGACATAATTAGCTGTGTTTATTGGTGAGGGTTTAACTGCACTACAGTAATGTATCTGTCAACACGTTCTTCTGAAGACGCCATCTGTCACAGCACTCAAACCTGGGCCTACAGGTGTGTTTGGCCCTGAAAGTCACTTCAAGCCAACGCTACACCTTCGTGGATTAAAGTTGAGATACTGCTAAAATCAAGTTGCAGCTACAGTCAAGTCCCGTGACCTTCATTTGGCTCAGACACAGAGGAAAAACTTATAGCTAAATTCAATTATTCTGGCTACATATGTCAGGGGTCTCAAGGTCCACAAACCCATGTATATTATTCTCATCGTGTTTTTGTGAGAGATGTTGCATAAAGGCAATTTCTTCCATCAAAAATTGCTTTTAAGATTATTTATTTGCTTTGAAAAATAATAGAAAGGCTGATGATTATATATATTTATATTTCATACTTTCAATATTTCAAGTCTTAGTGGCTCTAAAATCTAATATTTTCCATTTAAAAACTGAGACAAATCTAGATGATTTACTGCACAGACAGATGCTCAAAAATAAAAACAAAGGTTGAGGATGAAGTTCATTTTCTCAATTTGACAGGAAAACTCACTTGCTGTTAATGAAGTGATAAGAGGCCTTTTGTGTCAACATCCCCACCAGTTGTTTTATTGAACCCATTTCAAACAGAATTATTTGTTTTTGAGATATAAAAGTAATCTCATGCTTTTACATGCTATTCAGTACCCAAGAATGCTGGTGGGAAACGACCAGACACTTCTCCGGTCGTGTCCAGAGCAGCCACGCAGCAGCGGGGCCAGTTGGCCAAAGGAAACCAAGCCCTGCAAGTTCCCTCTGTGGCCCTCTACCCATCCCGGAAAAGAGTGCCAGTCAAGGATCTGCCACCCTTTGGTAAGAAAATTACTATAGATAACAGTTTTTAAGGTGTAGAATTATGTTTAATAGAACTGCTTTATTCAGAGCTGCAGTATGGATTGTCTACAAATACATTAACAATATTTAATAAGGATAGTGTTTTTTGGTTAATTGGAAAAAACTGAATTTCCTTGAACTTTTCATGCTACCGCTGCATTGTTTTGTTTTCCTTCATTAAGCCATCTGCAAATAACCGCAGGACTTTCTTCTCTGTGACTATGCTGCCACCTAGAGGCTGTCTACCAACAAGCAAATAGCAGAAAATCCAAGACAATGCAGCCTGGCATCCTGACCCCTCGAGAAATGGCAGTGTTCCTCATGCTAATTATGCTTGTTTTATTGGAAATGTCTACAGGCACCAGCTCGCCCCAGTCTCTGAAGAAGATCCTGTCTCTGTCTGAAGAGGGGAACGAAAGGCACCGGAGGCAGCCAGAGGACACCATGTCCAACGCCTCCTCCCAGCTCTCCTCTCCTCCCACCTCCCCTCAGAGCTCGCCCAAGAAGGGTAAGCCAATAATACCACCCCCTTTGAGCGCTTTCTTTGTCACTGAGTGGTGCTGCTCATGCCACCTGGTGGCTGCCAACTATATTGATTTATTGTTCTCATTTTTCCTTAAGTCATTTGGAATTGATTCCAAAATAAACATTTTTTGTCATTTCTGATCCTAATATACTGTTTTACTATAACTAAAAAATAACAAAAGAAAACATAAATTTTTTTATATTTAGGAAACTTAAATTTTCTTTTTATTTCTCTACATATTTTTTTTAGTTCAGTCAGATTTACTTTAGTGTTTTTGAAACCCAGAATATTGTAGAAAAGCACAATCTTTATCAAAATTAATAGATAAACCTGTTTAAAATGTTGCTTGGCAATATGGAAATGAATTATTGACAGAGGTGACACATCTTTGGGAAGGATTATTACTGCATAAAGTTGCATAAAGTTAGTTTTGCATGCAACATTTTCAAATTTTGAAACTAACATTAATGATAAAAACCTGTTTATTGTTCAAGTAGAAATGCACCAAACAGATTTTTTGGGTTGATTACTGATCGATTTTGTAAAGCTCTGACCTGGCTTTTGCTTCTGGTTCTACCCAACTTTCAGAACTATAAATTTGAACAAAATGCATTTTTTCCACTTCAATACATTGGACTAACTGTCTTATGAATAAAATGTTTGTAGCAAAATAAAACAGTGATTTCTCAAAAACAGCCCAGGATTACAGAGCTGCGTCTCTCTGCATCAATGAAATCTATAAATCCAGTAAAATCCTTCAGATCAAGTTTTATACCCAGATGAAACCTAACTGAAAAAATGTATTTTGCAAGATTTTAGCCAACTTGCTTTTTTATGCATCATATCACAAAATATGATGCATAATTTTTTTTTTCAGACGATCCATTAAATACACAAAACAAGATAAAAACAAATTTATTATAACAGTGTTCCCCCCCATGCTTTGTTTGTTTGGTCACCAGTGCATCCACCCTCCTCAACTCATTCAGACATCTACATATGTAGGGTAAATGTCTTAAACCTCTGTCTGTATGTGAATGAGATCTAAATAACCTTAATCTTAGCCTGCCCTGTGTTGTTTCTACATCCAGGCTACAGCAGGATGGGCGACGCCTACTCGGACTCGGGTCACAGCGAGATCTCGTCTCGCTCCAGTCTTGTCAGTAACTCTTCTTTCGACATGGCCCAGGAGGAGAGGAGACTCCGTCACTCTGGAGGAGTTGGTGAATCTCACATGGGGGGACCTCGGCTGGAGAGAAGAGCCACGACCGACCCTGACCAGTACAGTCTGGGGTAGGATGACTAGACATTTTGTTTGAAAGATGTGGAGAGGTGGATGTAAAGTCATTAATAGTTTCTTTTCTTTTTTACATTTTTATCTCAGGTTGTATTCCTCAATGCAGGACTGTCGGGGTATTTACGCCGGCTGCCCCACAGTACTCTCCTCGCCCAGCTCAGAGGAACTGACTCAGGATCAGGGAGATCGCGTGTCCCTAGATGCTGCAGACAGTGGCCGCGGCTCCTGGACTTCCTGTTCCTCTGGTTCTCATGACAACATTCAGAACATGCAGCAGGGACGTAGCTGGGAGATTGGCATTGGAGGGCTGTCTTCAGCATCAGAGGCCTTATTAGGGGGTCCTGCGGCACTGTGGGCAGCACAGGCCAGGGGAAGCTGGGCGTCGGCCAGCTCCTCTTCATCCTCAGCTGCATACTGGGGAGAAGAATCAGAGGGAGACACTGGAACGATTAAGAGGAGAGGAGGAAAGGACGTAAATGCTGACCCAGAGACAAGTAGCATCACATCCACCGGGTCAGAGGAGGCCAAGCAGCTCGGTCGGCCATCTCCATCACCCATCACAGCTGGGGGTAAAGGCTTTATTTGTGAGTGTTGTCCTGTCAAATCAATCAAACTTTATTTATAAAGCACTTTTCATACAGTCAGATGCAATACAAAGTGCTTTACAGAGGTTCAAAACATTACAACAGACATTGAACCATGACACTACAAATTGATCAAAATGACAAATTCAAATACAATGATGAGAAAACAATGAATTGAGAGAAATCAAGCTAAAGGATGAGGAGCTGTCTAGTATCATGAAAACCAGAACAGGAAACAACAAATACTGCAGTAAACATAAAGTGTGAGTCAGATACCAGTAAAATGTTGTGGAAAATGTTCCTATTTACCAAGTGAAGAGACTGGAGATCGTTACAAAAGTCAGCTTTATCGATTACCATGTGCATGGGAGAGCAGTCTACAGCAGTCAGACATTTATCCGAGAGTCGTGCCAAAACTGCCCTCACTAGACCAACAAAGAAACGTCCCTTTATAACCGGTTGAAGACAGCAACTCAAGCCCTGATACAGTGACATGCTTATCTGGGACTCTTCATCCCTAGAACCCTCCTTGGGACAAACTGAACCTTCTGTAGATCCATTGCTCTAAGATTATAAGTTAGGCCACAGATGAAGGGCTGGGAGAGTGGGTGATTACCATTTTAGGTCATGCAGAGTATCAGGTTATGATGAAGGCTCTTACCCAAGGCACCAAATTTTTTCATCAGCAAAAACCAGCAGATTCTCCTCCCACCTTCACAGCCTGCATGTTCGTGCATAAATCATTCTTTCTGTAATGAATCTCTGAGTTTTATGTTTTGAACCGGGTTTCTGAAATAATGTTATTCTTATTGATGGAGCTGCACCTGTTGGAGTATCCCTTCCACTAAATGAGGCATTTGCAAAAATGCCTTAAAATGCAAATATGTGTTCATTGTGTTCTGTTTTATAGTAGTAGTATGTGTTGAATGTGTTTCTCACAAATACTCAGAATACACCAGCAGCTGGTGCTTAGAGGTATCATTATGCTCTCTTTTGTTTGCTCAGCTCGAAAGGAGGGCCGTTATCGTGAGCCCCCCCCGACCCCTCCTGGCTACACCGCGCTGACTATTTCTGACCTTGCCGAGGGACAGCACCCACCACCGCCTGCCCCCACATCGACAGCAACCCACTCGAGTCGCCGACCGCCGGACTATACCACGGCTCTGCAGCGGTCACGGATGGTCACCCAGTCGCCCGACTCCCACCAGGCCCATCAGCCCGCCAAGCATCGAGGGGGCAGCCTCCACCGCACCCGCTCCCCTGCAGATGAGCAAGAGCCCGAGGATGAAGAGGAGGGTGAGTCCTTGTCTCCAAAACTAGTCGCTCTGAGGAAACCATTGGCACAGCATACACCTGAGACTCCCAGACCGTGAGAGTGTGTGGGGTTAACAGGCAGGGCCGCTCCGCATCAGGCAGGTAACAAGTTTATCCTCAGTGAACCTGCATGTGAACAAAAATAAACACCAGGACTGCAGCTGATCACACAGTGTCCCCCAGCATCAGCAGAATCTGTCCCACTGCAAACTGTAAATGTCACAACATGTCATCATGCATGATTCCTACTGACTGCCTTAGTTTCTCACTGCTTCCCGGACTCGACACCCTGCTCTCCTCTCTCTTTTCTCACACACAAGAACAACAGTCTGTCAGCAGTTACCGTTCTTTTCACTTTTGCAAACAACTTCAGAAACCTGCACCTCCTTTCTCCTGTGCCACCATACACATGACTTCTTTGCAATGCATGTATTGTTTTTAATAATTCGGTATCGTAAATATGGATCATTTAGGTTAATGTTGAGCTGATGGAAAGAGAGAAGATGGAAGTTTAAACAGTAAAATTATTTTAGAAAAGCTACCATGTATCTTTCTGCTTCTACTTGCTAGCAGTGTTAGAAACATCTGAAACAATAAAAAAATATGCCACTTTAGTTTTAAATTATTTCATTTTCTACTACTAGAGAGAGACCAAAACCTTCAGCAGCTCCAGCGATGAAACTGAGGCTGTTTCCACATTACGATTTTATAAGACATGTAACCATTCCATTGAATAAAAACACAGTTTCATATTTGAGTTTTAACAATAGTTAGAGTTACGACTCATTATGTATAACTTTTAAAGCTTGTAGCTTAACCAAAAAATGGCATTTAATAAAGAGAAGTCATGAAGAACTGCTGAGGTCATAAAAACACCAGGAGACACCAGGACGCCACCTGCAGGAATAGGAATAATAATAATAATAATAATAATGATAATGATAATAATAACAGGAAGAAGTTATTTTGGCTAGATCTAAAAGTCTGGCAAAGACATTTTAAAACGACCTATAGAAAAACAGTGAGGTGAAAGGTCAAGTCAGACATGTTCATGTGCACTGCATACCGGTGGTATGTTCACGATTAAAGTGGATTATTTTCACACAAGATTACATTAAGCATTATTTTTAGTTTTTCCTTTAAAAGCACAAAATTGCTGTGGGGATGATTACTGTTTACATGACACAAGTGGGAATATTAAGTCACGTACGGAATGCTCACTGTGGAATATCTGAACGAAGAGTCAGGGAATGTGGGAGTGGGAGGAATAAACACAGGAAATGGAATTCAGCCTAACTGTTGCTGAACTCTATAGGCTGATTTTAAACTTTAAAAATCCTTCTGCATTTAATGTACCTCCTGTGTCTCTCTTTATCTTTCTCTCCACAGAGGACGAACAGGTGTCGGCAGTCTGAGGGCAACAACGGACATCGTTTTGTAGTAAGTCCCCCTCGGGTTTTCGAGTGGGCTGGATTAAAGAGACAGACCTACAGACTCGTCAGCAGTTACGTACGTGCCTGACTCCCCCAGTCGGCTCTCCCTCCCGATCGGTGAATTCTTCGTTCCTCGTCTCCCTCCCCTGCCTTAAAGCATCATGGGGGGTTTGATGACCCTGCATGCAAAAAATACTGTGAAGAAGAGACGGAGAGAAGGTCAAAGACAATGACGAAATGCCTGGCACTTTGGACAAATAAAATGCATTTTTAAAAAAGGACTACAGAAGCATAAACTGAGAGACAAAGCCCCAAACCCACCTGTTAACGCAGCAGAATCCTGATGTGTTGAGCTTCATCCGCACTTTCTTGTTTTCTTCTTTCAAAAAGGAAAACCTGAACAATTAAGAGCAACAAAACAAGACTATTATTAAAGACAGAGAGAAACAGTGGTTGGCTTCATCATCTTCAACTTCCCCCTAGATTTCTTCCCATTTATGTTTTTTTATTATTATTTTCTTTAGTTGTCTTTAAATAATTGCACTCTCGGGGCTGAAAACAGAAAGCAGGTCAGCCCAACATTTCTCTGCCTGGACTGAAACAGCACATCTGTTGTTGAGTGTTTGAACTTTAAATCCAGTATTATCTTAGTTCATGTGTGAATGCTCATCACTTGTTGGTTTAAATGAAAAAACAAAGCTAGGCGGAGAGCTCAGTTTGAATAACCATCATGCAGTATGCTGACACGCAACACATTTTATGAACCAGTACAAACAGAAATATAGTTTAAGTCTAATTCTTGCACTTTGAGCACAATCCTAGATATTTGGCTTGACTACCAGGGTATGAGCAAACCGTTTATGTCTGAGCTGGTCTCTCTGCTGTTGCAACAGGGAGGAGACAAGCTCAGACGTTTGGGAGATGATAAAAAGCACACTCACTGAAAATCATGTATGATTCTGTCATCGTCTCCCTAAAGCTACAGTAAAGCCAGGAGTTTATGACTCAAACGGGACCATCTTCACGTTTTTTTTTGTTTTGGTAATGAGAGACCCCAGAAAATCAAGAGGTGGTGAACATTTCAGAAGGCATTGTCGTGTAAATTAAAACTCCATTTAACCATATTTATTTTCTTCAAAATAAAAGCATCCACTGATTCAGATTTGGCTGTTTCCCGACCTGAACATGCATCCCGTGAATGTCTAAGCGCCTTATGATGCCATGGTTGCAAACATGTCTTTACACGGTCATTCACATGCAAATCAAACTGTTCTGAGATGAAATGCCTTATTTATGATGCTTTCCCAGGCTCTTTTTTTAAAAAGATTATAACCAGGCTGTAAGAGTTGAGGTTTAGTGGTGTTTTTTGTTTTTTTTTTTTGGTTGGTTTGTGGCTATAGAAATCAAAAGGCGGCTTCAGCCCACCGTGTGTTACAGTGTAGTGAATGATGTCTACACCCAGATAGCCTGTTTCCATCTCTGCCGATGTGCTACTACATTCATCCTCAGAAGTACTTCCTGTCTGTTACAAACATCAGTCTGTGTTCATCACAGCTTTTCACTGTATCTTGACGTCAGTGGAGATACAGATTTTTTTTTGTTTGTTTTTGACTCCGGTGGAGAAGGTGAAATGTGAAGAATAATTATCATTTTTTTTCTTTCAAATCTGCCAATCATCATATCTGAAATAATGTTATTGTGAAAAGAAAATGAACGTTTTGTTTCCTTCTATCACAGCATCACACTGATCACATTGATCAGCCCTGGAAGCTACAGATTGAGTGAAAACATGAAAGACTGCAGTGTTTTCCACTGTGTTCTGTGACTACAACACTAAATCATTTTTTGGGTTTCTTCTTTTGTTGTTTTTTTTTTTTGTAATGGCTGCAGATAGTTAATTTGTAATACAGTTGTGACATGCATCATTTACTTTCATTCAGCTCTGAAGATAATGTGCATATTAGCGGGTCGAGTCGTAATTTGAAAAACAAAAAGTTGCACAAAAATGTACAAGCATAAAGATAAGTGTAGTAGGTAGAACTGCTACTCCGTTCGGTGTGTGATGTCAGTGAGATGTGTACATTTAGCTGGTGACGACCTTCTTTTCTTCATTCTTTCTTGTACTACTTTAACCTGTATGTCTTTTAAAAAGACAATTGGTGGAGTATGTATCAGTTGTTTTTGTATTTTTAATACAATAATTGTAAATATTGGTTATATTTTTGTTCAAATGTAAAATGTTTATGCCTCAACATCCAGTTTATATGAAGCTGGGAATCAATAAATACTGCATAAAGACCCAGGTTTAGAATCACTTATTCTTTTCTTTTACACTTTGATCCTCTTCAAGGTTTCCACCTGATAAAATGTTACGTTCCTAATTTTCTATCTGATCACATTGTATCAAAACTAATAAAACACTTTCTCCCAGCCTTCATTTAGTTGGCATGTGTTGTTTTGTCATCTTGGGCTTTAAGGGGTCCCAAATCTTATCTTTAGTTTGGCTTAATAAAACTGAGTAGCTGCGGACCATTACAGTACTGCGATTATTACTTCTGGGCTGTTTTTTAGACTTACATGTGACTTTCCTTCCCTCTTAAAAGAACCTTTCACTTGTTTTGTCTTTTTAACCCCCTTTTCAGATGTACCTTTTTAAAGGAAGTATGTTAAGCAATTAACTGAAATTATTTGCAATAAAACATATAGTTGATAACAGATACTTTCACACACTGTGAAAAGACATTAAATGAGATTAGACTTGCTTTTGGTCAGTTAAGATGAACAAGACTTTTAATTGGCTAAATGCCAAAAGATTTTTTGAGAATTTTTTAAACTGATCAAAGTAATGAGTTAACGGTTCCTTAGTATTTGGTAAAATTGCATGTTAAACTATGACATGGACCCATTTGCACCCAAGTTTTAACTTCCTGGCTGATGTCTTGATATGTTGCTTCAATGTTTCTCCTTAATGTTCTTTCCTCATGACGCCATGCGTTTTGTAAAGAGCACCAGTCCCTCCTGCAGCAAAACACCTCCACAACATGATGCTGCCATCACCATGCTCCAAAATTGGGATAGTGTCCTTAGATTTGCAAGCTTCCCCCGTTTTCCGCCTAAAGTTACAAACACTTACATTGTAGTTTAATCAGAGCACAAGTGATGTCTCCAAAAATCCAGGTATTTGTCCATTTGCAAACTCTTACCTGAATCTTTGTTGCTTTTGTAGCGGTGGTTTCTTTCAGCCCATGTCGGTACAGGGCTTGCCTTACTATGGACAATGACACCCACTTACCAGTTTTAGCCTGCATCTTCACAAGGTGTATCGCCATTGTTCAGGGCTAGATTCAAACTAAACCCGTATAGGGAACACAAAACCAGTCTGTTTCCTGAATGGTATGATGGCTGGACATGGCCATGCTGGTTATAGGTGCATATATACATTGATTCCTTGGTTGCACCTTCCTTAATCTGAAAAGTACTGAAAGATGAACAAGAGTTACGATACACCCACAGGTGTGCCTGCAGTTAATTCATTTTAAAAGCATAGTAATCTTAATATATAACCTCTGGATTTGAACGAAGTAATAAAAAAAGCGCTGTTTTTTTAAAGTGTACGTAAATATCCGGTTTCATCTATGTAGTTTTTTTTGTTTAGTAGCTAATTTTTTCAGTTTTAACATCTATTTATGTCTTTGTTTTAATCATCAGAGGTCACAGTTTCCCTAAATTTCATATTTTTTGGTCAAAATGTGCATCATGTAATATAGATTTGATTATATCACTTTCATTGATAAAGCTAAAGGTAATTGTCATATTCCCTAATTTTAAATTTTAAAAGGTCTCAGTCCCATAAACACAGCTTCCCTATCAGCTCTGTTGACATGGCCTCTGGTGTAGTTATGGTGCCTCAGCTTCTTGTTTATCGGTGCAGGCCGAGATGGGGGAGATGCCCTGCTCTCGAACAGTTTGACATTCTGACTGCAGCTGGTCGACACCATATCACAGCCCGACATTTCCAGTCCTCATGAATAATGCAACACCATCGTGTTGCTTCTAGGTAACACTGAGCCCAGGGCCCCCATTTGTCACACTCTGAAAAATAAATAAATAAATAACACACATCCCAGCTGTAAAATTGGAAAAAAGCTCAGCCCTTTAAATAAGGGGAGAAATATCAACTTAAGTCACTATTTTGGGACACACAGCTTCACGGAATCTCTACAAATACTGTAAAGTTTTAGGCTGCCTTCTAAAGGCATCCATATCCCTTCAAATATTAAACATTACAATCTTTATTTTTTCCTTAGGATTTTATGTGACAAAGTAGGGCATTTGTATTCAGACCTCTTTTCTCTGATAACCCTAAATGACATCGCGAGCAACCAACTGCCTTGAGAAATCACCTTATCAGTAAACAGAGTCCACCTGTGTGTAATTTAATCTCAGTATGAATCCAACTGATCTCTCAGGGCCTCGAAGGCTTTTTTAAACAGGATTAGGTTATAAAACAATCTCCCACACTTTCCACATCTCACAGGTTCAATCCATCACCCGAGAAAAGGAAAGACTATATCACAACTACAAACCTTCCATAAAATAGATGTCTACATAAACAGAGGAGGAAACTGATCAGAGTTGAACGGAAGATGAATAGAGCTAAATATAGGAAATCCTGGAGGAAACATTTTTGAAGCTGCAAAAGACATTTCAGAATTGGCATTCTTCATCCAATCTAAAGGAGCTAGAGCTCAGAAAAAAAGCTGGTAGTCACACACCCCAAAAATGTATCAGAAGGTGCTTCTACAAAGTTTAACTCTAGGAAGGGTGAATAAAAATTTACAACACACGTTATAAATTTTAATTTATTTATGAAACTGTGTATCATAATTAATAACTACTTTGCGTTCAACCACATAAAATCTCAATAAAATCCAATAAAGTTTGTGGCTGTAATGTGACAAAATGTAAAAATGTTGAACGGTTACAAATCTGGAAAAGACAGATTTAAAATGTTTTAAAGCAATTTTAGTCATTTTATTTTCTTCTCAGCTGATACAATACTGTGCGAACAAATGTAACAAGTTAGTCATTGCCAGTCTGCAGTGTAAAACTGGATATTTGCACATCTGAGTTCATTGTATTTTCCTAAAAAGAAAATGAATGCCTGTGAGGCTTGAAAATGACGCATCCCAACAAAAATAGTTTTGTTTTTTCTTTTCGTCCTCTGTCCTTCCTCCGAACATACACATCCAAAGCTTTGACAAATCATGCTTTCACTGTGATAAAGTATCTGAAGAAAATAAATAGGCTCACTGCAGCCGCCTGCTGTGGAAAGATAACTGCGTCTGACGCGAGACCACTTGTGGAACCACAACAGCAGAAAATACACTAGGCACTGCTGCTGCATGAAATTTAAGAGGACACATTGCTGCCGTCTGTGTCCAGCTCTACAGCCACCACCTGACTACAGTCAGATTTCGGATGTTTATCACTCATTTGGCACAAGAAATGTGCTTTGTTCTCAAGGCCACCAGGGGGCACTGTTTACTACGAAATGCTGCCATATGGACCAGTCCACTCTATCCCTGGGCAGTGGACCTTATCAAGGGGTAGCAGGCAGCCAAACGGCCTCTGTAGATAGTCAGCTCGTTATTTGTGTAAAGCCTGGGCCCAGAGTTGTCGACCATACTCAATTGAAGCAGCTGCAGGTCATATTATGGGGCTGTCTGGACTCCTTTCATGGTAAATTGGATGAAGGCAGTTGCAGTGAGGCCGAGGGAAGTGGACATGTCACAGTCTTCACAGAGCTATGTCTGGACTCAGCGGGTCTGCACAGAACCTAAAAGACAATTCAGTTTAAGGCTGTCAGAGTCAAAGAACTGAGAGAAAGGAAGATTAATAAAAGCTGCAAGGGCTCCTCTACCCAGATGCTTTCCTGAGCAATTTATTATGATTAAATCCACAGGAGCTCAGA
Source organism: Crenichthys baileyi (assembly GCA_036173005.1). NCBI lineage: Eukaryota > Metazoa > Chordata > Actinopteri > Cyprinodontiformes > Goodeidae > Crenichthys > Crenichthys baileyi. The sequence continues at coordinate 640,517 of JAHHUM010001158.1, read as the reverse complement.
ATGGGGGGCGATGAGGAGTGAAAAACACATTCACGCTTTTGAAAATTTTATTTTGATTAGAAAAATATTCATGTTTCACTTGGTTCATTTAGGTATCCATGCTGTTTTTATCACACCCAACCTCACAGGTAGAGAGTGTAATTTAATATCAGCGTGACGTATTTTTAATTACCTTTGGTGTTTACTCTGGGTTTTAATTTTGGATTATTTAGAAACATGCTGTTAATCCAATGCTATTTTTGCAGTTACATTTCCCAAAAGTACAAACCCTTTGTCTTGAAGTTGAGTGTTTCAGTATAAATTCTCACTACTTTCCACTATTTACGTTTCATTACATTTGGAGGAAAACTCCAACAGTATTTTAAGATAATCGACTCCAAACCAGGTGGGTGTTTTCTTATTAAACATCAGTCACATTTCATCTGTTATGAAATAAAATATGATTCGTGTTTTCTTGTGATGTGCTGTTGGGGCTGCTCTTTTCTTAGCTCTGCATCTTTGGCTCTTGAATCCCTTTTTGTGCTAGATGAGAAGATAGTGAGATCTGCCTCTGACAGAGCACCTGCAAATGTGCAGAGATAAGAGGAGGGAGGGACCTTATAAACAGGGAGGTCTATCTATCTATCTATCTATCTATCTATCTATCTATCTATCTATCTATCTATCTATCTATCTATCTATCTATCTATCTATCTATCTATCTATCTATCTATCTATCTATCTATCTATCTATCTATCTATCTATCTATCTATCTATCTATCTATCTATCTATCTATCTAGATATCTAGCTAATGTCTGTTTCCTGTTTCCTCTAAACGGTTCTGTGGAACCTGTCACCCCATGCAGTACTCTTTTTCTTATCATTCATAGTGTTTGCAGAGGTAAATTGCAGAGGAGGAATACATCCTCTCGCTATGCCGTGGAATGGAATAAACGTCTGGAATTACAGAGGAGAGCACTCACAACCAAGCCTTGAATGTTCAGCGACACAGTCTTAGCTCAGAATCAAAGGCTTGGAGTGAAATGTTGGATTATAAAAAATCCGTAACCCTAACCTTCTTCCAAGACCTTCACAGTCCCCAGACTTATTTCCTATAGAAAACCTGAGAGTCGAGCTGAAGAGAAGAGAGCATCAGAGAGGTCCCAGAATTCTAGTCCGTTGAGAGATAATGTTCTCAGGCCAAAGACCCCTCTCTCTGTATGCTCCAGCCTTGTAAAATGTTATAGAAGACCAACTGCTGTATTACTGGTAAAAGCGTGGGGTGCCACCAGTGATTTTGTCATGATTGTTTTGTATCATTGGCTGTTTGTTTTTTACTCACTGAATAAATGTTCTGAAATAAAAGGCAGACATTTTCTATATTCGTCCACATCTGGTTACAAGTCTGCAGTAAAAGATTAATTAAATTTAAGGCTTCTTACACCTCTGTACCAGAGGTGCCAAACATATCGCCAGCACCATACACACCATTTTGATGCCATACCACACCTGTTGTAATAATAGAACTAGAAACAAGGTTTACCTTTGTTTAAGACATGTCATTGCAAAATGATTTCATATAAAACACAATGGAAGTACTGACAGCAAACATTCTGAAAGTTCAGGGAATGGCATTATTCAGGGGAGCTGAGATTTTGGTTTTCATTTGTGTTTTGATCATTTCTGAGTTGTTCTTCGCAGGTTCTGTTTGTCCATTTACGTTATTCATGCATGTTAGTGTTATAAATCCTTTGTGTTTGTAAGTTTCTTCTGTGTTAATTAGTCTCCTTCCCTCAGTTCCCCCCGTCAGTCCTCTCCTTTCACAGCTGTTCACCATTCCCCTGATTAGATCATTTTCATTAACCTGATGGGTTTATTTGAATAAGTCAAAGAAGTTACCAGATGATTTGTTGTGCTTCTTGAAGAAAGCACACCGGGAGGTCATAGTGTTGGTGTTTTGAACAAAACCATTCCTGAACTTCCTCACTGCCTTTATTTTTTGTCAGTATCAGTTCTAAATTCGTTTCATAATCCCAGTTGTTAATTAGAGTGTTATTGTATCCTAAAAATCATGTGATAAACCTGTTTTACAGCTCTGTTCAAAAGTTAACATGCAGTCATTTTTGCCATAAATGCTATACTAGTTTTAGGATTTTAATTGTTTTTCCTGGATAAAACTAAACAACAAACAACTGCAATGAAATTTAAAAAATAAAAACTTGGTGCACAAGTTTGATTTTGTTGTGCCTTTTCCCTAATCCATAGTGTCAGAACTACACATAAAAGCTTAAGACGTTGTACATCTTCCACTATATAAAGTTATATTATCATATATTATATCCATTTAATTTCTGTGCCAATCAAAATGCTTCTTTCTGGATTCTTGATCACTCCTAATGGCATCGTTGCAAGAGTTCATTTATATAGGTTGGTTTTCTGCCTCAATTTTGGCTTTTAAGTGTGGTTATTCAGTTGTTGGGGGCTTTGAGAAGGCCGTTCCATTTTTTCATTTGCTCTATGGATTGTAAAACAAGTTTTGATGTGTATTTGGGATCATTTCCCTGTTGGAGCACCCATTTGTATCTAAGTTTTAATTTTACAGTGGTCCACTTGGATAACCCAAATAAACACTGTTTGGAGGAAAGTTTTAGGGTTAAACCAAATAAAGTTTGAGCTGTTTCGCCACAATTGGTCAAGTACCTTTAAATGAATATTCATGAGGTTGTAAGTATAATTTTGACCTTGTGTAGATTAGAGAAAACCTGCAGAAAATACAGATTTGTAAACCCAATAACTCAAGTTGTATGTTGTATTATCAGTCCAGCCTCATAAAGAGCAGGTTTTTGTTTTTTTTTGAAAGCTAAAATAATTGTTACATTAATGTTGATGATGAGAGTGTGTAAACTCACATGACCTGCACAGGTAAGCTATTAGCTAACAGGCTTGATAGTTTGCACACAGAAATGAAATCTTGCTGCTGACTGTGTGGTTCGATGGTGAGGAAAGGCTCAGTGTAAACTGACTGAACTGGATTTGAAAATGAAGATCAGGATCAGAACCACATGATGCAGTGCTTATCAGTTATCCTTCTTATTTTACCAAGCGGTTCTGCAGTCAGCAAACCTTTTCCATATCAGCAGCAAGTCTTACACCCTGGGTGAAGACTTTATGCTGTAAACATTACTTTACATTCTCTGTAATGGACTATGTGTAGGAAGCATGAAAATCAATAAGTGACTCATTTCCTTATGTGTTCTCAAACACTATGTTTCCCTCCTTTTCATCAACCCCAAAGGATCCTGCTTGATTGCTATCCAAGCTGTAAATATCACTGAGGGCCACACTTTGAGATGCTCTGAATTCAAATGGACCTTTTAAGGGAACAACCACCCATGGATTCATTGACAAACCTGACTCACAATAAGCTCGTTGGCATGCAGAGCGAGAAGGCTTGCCCTCCATTTCAGTGTCCTGAATGGACTAAGTTTTATTAAAAGGTTTCAACCTACTGAAGGGGCATTTTTAACAACAGAAAAATAGTGTAATAGGCCCATTAACAGGTGACATGACTTGATTTATGGCCGCACACGCAGTCTGCTGATTTATTGGAATTTTAAATGTGTTTTGTATGAATAATACAGTGCCGTCCGGGGAGTGTTGCTAAAAATGTCAAAAGTGAAACTGTTAATGCCGCGATATCCAATTTCTCCGTGGGGATCATTAAACTTCCATTAATCTTCTCTTTCATTGTTGCTGCGGCGTAAGCAAAGATTCGTAATTTATTAATAACCTGAAAGATAATCTGGCGTGACATTTACAGCAGACGCCTGTTTTACAGATGGTGGCAGAAAGAGAAAAGTTTGCAGAGTTTTGAGCTGATTTAACCTCATGATAATCTTCTGAAAGAAATGACACACTGAATTCTTTCCTGTTTGATATGGGCTGAAGCAGCGTTTCAGAAAGATTCAATGTGATGTCAAACTGAAAGAAAAACGTAAAATAAACAAACAGAATGTTTGTTTGCTTAACAATTTAAGATTATAACTGGATCTAAGTTAATTTAAATATTGATTCAAAGAGAGAATCTCATTATTTACCTTCATTACACACAGAGGCATACATGACCAGCCTTTATTTCTCTTAATTTTGATGATAATGGCTTACATTAAATGTTTCTCATCCATCCATCCATCCATCCAAAAAAAATATGTTTTTAATACAGAAATGTTAGGAATAGCTGAACCATCATGTAGAACACTTGTGACTTGAAAGCTGGCTGCTCACAGAGTGCTCTATCCAAGCATGTTAACGGAAAGTTGAGTGGAAGGTAAAAATGTGGCAGAAAGTGTACAAAAGCAGCCGGGATGAGCAGTCTTATTTTCAAGTTTGTGGAAGATTCACAACAGAGATGATACCAGCAGTGTCCTAAGTGGGGAAAAGGACTGAACTGTAGCTCAGTGTTCGAAACTCTTCTTTTCATTTGGAGTCTGGAGGAAGAGTGGAGAGGCACAGAATCCAAGTTGCTTGAGGTCCAGAAAGACGTTTCCACAATCAGTGATTAGTTGCAATGTCATCTGCTGGTGCTGGTCCACTGTGCTTTATCAAGTCCAAAGTTAGAGCAGCCCTCTACCAGGAAATTTTAGAGCACTTCATGCTTCCCTCTGCTGATGCGTTTTATAGAGATGCTGATTTCATTGTTCCAGAAGGACTTGGCACCTGCCCAAACTCCCAATAGTACCAACACCTGCTTTAATGACTATGGGCTTGGTTGACTAGCAGACAAGCCTGATCTAAACCTTGAAAATCATATATGGTCTGACATAAATAGGACGATGAGACACACTAGAGCCAACAGGCTTTGAGTATAGCAACCAGGGCTTCCTGAACATCTCAGCAGACCCACAGGCTGATCGACTCCATGCTACACAGCACTGATGCAGGAATTTAAGCAAGACGAGCCCACACAAAGTATTCAGTGCATATGCTAAACAGTACAGTTACATGGTTTTCAGGATACCAACATTTATGTATCTAAAATATATATTTTTCATTAATCTCATGCAATATTCCAGGAGAAAGAATTTTTGTTTTTTGTTAGCTGTAAACCGCCATGATCTAAATGAACAGAGATAAATGTTTAAAGTACTGTATGTCATTCACTGTGTGGATGAATCTATATAATAAATGAGTTTCACTTTTTCTATGGAATTACTGAGCTAAAATGACTAATGACTTACTTTTCGATAGCATCCTAATTTATTGATTACTTCTCTGTGGGAACCAACAAATATACACAGAACAAATGAAAAATGAAGGGCACTGTGGCACAGACCTGAAAGCATGGTCTAAAATTCACAGCAGCAGTAAAAGAAACAAGAAGTATCCCGTAACGTACCACTGCAGGAATATGTTGTATGACTGGCATCAGGTCGGGGCTCTGGGCTTCAACACATTCAGTCCAGGATTCAAGGTGCTCATTTGAAACGATGCTAAATTCTGGTGGACGAAAATGAGCAAGTTGGACTGCAGCTCTTTGAAAAGTCTTAGCGGACATGCCTCTAACTCCCACCTTCACAGATCCTCTCAAAATGACATGTCACTGAAGTCATTGTACCTCCCAGTGACCCCTGACTCACGGTTAAACAGTCTGAAGAATTGCCTCCTCTGTCCTTTTACAAGCTATTTTCTTGACCTAAATGAGAAATGTCACAAGGTCAAGGAAAGACTGGGAGAGGAAATGATGAGGACTTCACTGCACAACAAAGACAACCCTGCTGCACTACAGTGGTGATGTGTCTGTGGGAAAACGTTCTGAAACTGAGCTACAGAAAGATACCGTAATTAGCTTCTAATGTTTGCACTCTTTCATTTCATGCTGGCTGCATCAACTGTGCAATCAGGTGAAAGTATGACTTTATTCTGATAAATCTGATGAAAGTTTAAGAAAAATGGAAATAATAAATATATTGGAGCATTGAGCAACGTTTCATAGCTTTCTGTGCGTCTGACAGGTTATATGAATACCAGTTAGAAAAATTAAAAAATAAAAGCTGTGAAACTTGCAGCTCAGAGGTGTTTAGAGGCAGTATTATCTCCTTACATTAATAAAAGATGATGCAGAGTATCCCGTCCAAAAGAAGTTTATAATCTCCCTTTGGTTGCATTCTGATATTTGCAGAGCTCTGATCACAGCAACTTTGATACTTCCAAATCATTTCCCTCATGTAGAAATCCTCCGAAACAAAAGCGATAACTTAAATAGACCCTAAAACTCCACTGTAAGGCCGACATGAATGCAATGGATCCAAAAAGCGGTTACAATGCTTTGAGTTTTTCACATTTTGTTGCATTAAAAGCCCAAATTTATTTATTATTTTACTGGGTTTTACAATGACATACAGAGGGAAAGTAGTGGAATAAGGGCCTGCATGCTATGCACATCTAGAAACTGACATTTTTGTAAGTGTTCCACGACAAGAAGTATTTTTTAGGCCAAAAAGTTTAATATTGGTCCCTTCGGCTCAGAGCAATCTAATCCACATTTGCTGTGTCCCCTTCATGGCTTGTGGGAAATTGTTAACCTTTTTGCAGATTTTTTTTTTAACAATGACCGTCTTGTCGCCACTGATCCATAAAGGCTAGACGGGTTGATCAGTTGAACAGTTATCCTAAAGAACTTAACCCTGCTTTAAATTGCTCCACCACTTTCTCCCTGACCTCCCTGTTCTCTAACAAACTTCTGAGGCCTTCGCAGAACAGCTGCATTTATCCTGAGATTAAATTAAACACAGGTGAACCTTACTTAAACATAAGATGACTTTTGCAGGGCATTGGTTATGAATAATTTTATTTAGGGGTATCAGGGTAAAGACGGCTGAGTGCAAAATGTGAAAAAGTTCCAAGGGTGTGAATTCTTGTGCCAAGCATTACATATTGGCCAACTGAGGAAATGAAAAGGGTGACAATCTGCTTTCACTCCATATTTTCTAGAGTGATGGCTTCTGCTTGAATAGCAGCAATTTGATCTGAAAGAAAACATCCTAATCACAAGCCGGGGCTGCTACAGTCAAACAAAACCCAGAGATAATGGTGTTAAAAGTGCAAAGATCAAAACTATAACTGGAAATTAGTTTGATATGATCAAATATTACACTGAAATCAGCTGCTGGTTGTAAAATACAAACTTTCTTCTTACATTTGTAGAATTAGAATCACTTAACACTGAAAAAAAAATCTATGTACTTTACTTAGCAATGCAATAAATTAGATGTATCTTTAAGACATCATGTCAACACATGAGTTTCCTTTGATGCTTACAAAGTTTATAATCAATATAATGATTATTCACAGCATCCACGGCACCAGTGGACGCCTCACCAGGAATCATGCATCCCTACTTATTGAAAGGTGCTGTATTTTCCAGCTGCAGTGACAATCCTGGAAACAATGAGCTGACATTCACCTCCCTAATTGGCTATTAGGCCTAACAGGGTTTGAAGGGCCGCAAACAGTTCATCCTATCGCATCAGGTCCGACCTCTGATAGCTCGGCTCATCGCCACACTCCCTGGCTGCTTCATTCATACTGAGGAATAATTGGATGGTAAGTGGGGGAAACCTGTCAAGTGTTGGGTGTGTTTACCTTTTTCTGTGTTTCTGCAGCTATACGAAGTGTTTGATTTATTAGCTACCTGACAAAAAAAAAACTGACAACAGCAAATAGACTGTCTGCCGCTTTTTTCTTTTTCATGTTTTTTTTACCTAATCTCTCCAGGTAGTGAACCTTATGCACTCACTGATAGAATAAATGAAGATAATGATTAATTTCCGTTGTTGTCAAGTTCTAATGATAAAATATTAGCTAAGGATGAAAGTGGTAATTACCAACAATCTGACAGTACTGTGTTGCTAAAGTGTTCATTCCCCTGAAACTTAAGATTTTACCACAAAATCATCAAACTCACAAACTTAAATTTATTTTATTGGAGCTTTGTGTGATAGACCAACACAATTAAATAATTGTGACATGAAAGCTTTGTAAAAAGAGAAATCTTAAAATAACCTTGTACATGGCTTCAGCCCCCTTAACTCTGATATCTCTAAATAAAATCGAATTGACTCCAGAACTTACCAAATCAGTAAACATGGTCTGCCTGTTTGTAATTTAATCTTAGTATAATTGCAGCCTTTATGTGTTGGCTTCAGAGGTTTGTAAGAGAACATTCGTGAACAATCAGCATCATAAAGACCTCTCAAAGACTACACTGTCCCCACCTTGAAACATGGTGGTGGCAGCATCATGCTGTGGGGATGCTTGTCTTTAGGAATGTCAGCCAGAATAGATAGAAAGGTGCATGGAGCTAAATCCAGGACAATCCTGGAAGAAAGCCTGTTAGATGCTGCACAAGACTTGAGACTGGGGCGGAGGTTGACCTTCCAGCAGGACAACGACCCTAAGCTGTCCTGTAGTTTTGTTGCTGCTTTGGATCTGTTCTGTCTCTTTTTTGAGTTTTCACTTATTTAGGGTATAAATTTGGTATGTTTCCCCAATTCAATTGATTTTCCTGGGTCTGCGTGTATTCAATTTATGTTTATTAGTTATTTTTAGATTTTGATTTGTAACACATTGTAAAAACCATCTATTTTTGAAGTTAGGATAAACTTTGTGTTGGACTATCACATGTAATTTCAACAAAAAACAGTGATGTTTGTGGTTGCAAAGACACTAAATGTATAAAAGATAATGAGGTATGAATATTTTTCCCAGGCTTTGCATCTTCTGTGGGTCTGTGGCGATTTTAGGGTTAGTTGATGTTGCTGTCAAGTCAACTTCACTTTAAACAAGCAACTTTTATCTCCCTGGTTCACAGACAGCAGAGGTCACAGAGACAGATCAAAGCTGGAGAAAATCAAACACAAGATAGGTGTTGATAGAGGTGGAGTACACTAGTGTTTTCATGGTCGAATTCACTGAAAGCCCCAATCTAAAATGTAGGACCTGATGCACATGAGCAGCCGGTTCAGGCTGAGCAGAAGGTAAACTCGCAGGTTAGAACATCTGACAGCTCTTTCATATCTGCGTGCGCCGATAAGAGAAGTTCAGTCCACGCTGAGGGACGTCACAGAAGCTGGGCTGTCACTGCTTCTTAGCACGACTGACCACATTAATCCGAGGCTCATTCTGCACAACATAAAGCATTAGTTCTGCTACTGTTTCTGTTTCCTTCCATGGAAACCAAAATGACTGCAGCCAGGTTTAATTACAGGCTTATTAACTGAGTGGTCCTTTGAGGAGGAAAGTAGTGGTCTGGGGACAAACAGATGTTCCAACTAATGAGTAAAATTATGAATCACTTTACATGCTGTGAAATAAACTAACCATAGATAATTCTGGTTCCTAAACACATCTGACTCAAATAAACAGCTATTTGAAACTTCTTCCTAACAACCCTGCAGATTATCTTTATGTCGGTAACTGGAGCAGAACTGAACCAAGGTTAAATTTTATTTTTCTTGCATAGCTGATTTAATCTGAGATGTCATTTTGAAGGCTTTGCATAATCAATATTCAACAGTAATCATTAAAGGATAAGGTGGACTGCCTCCACATCTAATTGTCATTATGCACAAATGTCATACTTCAGAAGGTTCTTGTATTGAAGTTCGATATTTCATCATTAACAGCAAAATGCTGACAGAGCAGTCTGAATATAATACAGATTTTAAATTTCTATACTGCAGGGAAGGGTGAAGACTCACTGCACTGTAGATAAAAGTAAGTGTGAACAAAAGGTCAAAGGTGCGCAGCTGGTTTGGTGCACTCAGCGAGCCAAAAGCTGTGGGAAAACTGTAAATCTGAGTGTATGCTTTGCTGAGTATCTCACTCTATCTGCTGCCAGCTTAACAAGTCAATAAGCTGAGCTTCAGTATGTCGATACATGTTCCTTTGCTGTAAACTGATTTTTTTCTCCCACTGATTCAAATTCCTACAAAATCCTTTTTTTAACCTATGGAAAGAATTAAATGCATGTGGACATTTTACATTATAATTCACAGAGAAAAGCATTTAACTTGATTGGTGTTCTTAACCGCTGCTTTGCAAGTGAGCATCAGCCACTGTTGTGTACAGGCTGTCCTGGGTATACAGCAGCACAGCGGGGGTGGTAGGATAGATCAACAACAAGCTCTGGACGGCCTGAAGGCATCAACAAAAGGGAGGATGAGGAATAGACATCTTAAGCAACATGTCCCACCTCCTCTGTGGTGGGTTGAGAGCTGCAGACCATCTCCAGCATCTACTGCAGCATCAGCATGCTGGAGTTGAAGTTGTGTAACAGTGAAGTCATTCTCTCATGAGTCGAAGTTCTCTATATCAAAAATATAATTTTTTATCCAGGGATGTTAAATTGTGTTGATTCATCCATCCTTCGATTTCTAAAGGTCATCACCATGCCAACACAGGTCCAATGACCTTTCACCTACATGCTCAACCATAAGAAGTTTATCAAACAGGTATGTTTGCACGGGATATGCAAATTTTAGTTGCAGAGTCTAAATTGTACTATGATAAACAAAGAAATCACCCCTTTTGTTTTTATTAATCAATAAATCATATACAACAAAGTAAAAAGTAAATGTCAATTCAATTCAATTCAGTTTTATTTATATAGCGCCAATTCACAACACATGTTGTCTCAAGGCACTTCACAAAAGTCAGGTACATGCATTACAATTAATCCGAATCATTGAACAGTGCAGTCAGATTCTGTTATTTATTCAAATTGGATAAAAAGTTTTTCTGTCTAAGGAAACCCAGCAGATTGCATCCAGTCAGTGACTTGCAGCATTCCCTCCTGGATAAGCATGTAGAGACAGTGGACAGTCACTGGCGTTGACTTTGCAGCAATCCCTCATACTGAGCATGCATGTAGCGACAGTGGAGAGGAAAAACTCCCTTTTAACAGGAAGAAACCTCCAGCAGAACCAGGGTCAGTGTGAGCGGCCATCTGCCATGACCGACTGGGGGATAGAGAGAACAGGGCAGAGACACAAAAGGAACACAGAAGCACTGATCCAGGAGTCCTTTCTATGGGAAGGAAAAGTAAATGTTAATGGATGTAGCTCCTTTAGTCGTTTCACCTAGAAAGAAAGAACAGATAAACGCTGAGCCAGTTTTCAAGGTTAGAGTCTGAAAGAGAGCACATAGAGTTAGTTACAGTAAAAGCTCAGTCAATCGCCATGTCTAGGAGAGAGAAAGGGTTGTTAAACACTGAAAGACAGGGCCATGTGGATCATCGGTAGAGGGTGAGCATTAAGTTGTTGCCTGCAGAAGCTTGGACGATGCCCCTCTCCAGAAAGGTGTTACAGGTAGACACAGAGTCAGGCCAGGTGTAGCTTCTAGGAAGAGAAAAGAGAGAACAAAGTTAAAAGCTGAAATAACAGCAAATAATACAAAATTGGAGAGTAGTGTGAGAATGTAGCGAAGAGGGTGAAAGTGGTCATTATGTCCTCCAGCAGCCTAAGCCTATAGCAGCATAACTACATAGAAAGTTTCAGTTCAGATTATTTAGTTAAACGGCGCTTATTTTCAACAATGTCGTCTCAAGGCATCCCACAAAGGGTCCCACTGATGGTCATTGTTATACTAAAAACCACAAGGATTGGGATACCTCTCTCTGTCAGACTGATTATAACCATTGGGAAAGAGAAGGGGTCATACAGGTAGAAGAAATGGAGGGTGTGTTTGAACCTCAGCCATAACTAAGCCGGTTTAGGCTAAACCTGACTCCCCCCTTACTCCATCCAACAGGGAGGGAGGAAGGCTCCCTCCCTGATAAAACAAATGATTCAATAACTTGTATCTGTTGTTAAGCCCATGAAGACAAGGAAAACAATTCTGTTTTCAAACAATAGACTGTAAATGAGAGTGTGGAAAATCTATCTACACAGATAAAGTTGCCTCTGTTGGAGGAGCAACTGTAAATGTAGATGCATGCAGTTCTCTTGCATTCAAACTGATTGTCAAGTAAGATCTTACACAAATTTTCCCACAGGTTCATTTCTTTCTCCATGTTTTTTGACCAATCTTATCTAGCAGAGTCTTTACAAATCTTCACCTTATTTATAAAACATAAATTGGTGAAGTTACTTGAACAAGAGCCCCTCAATAATTAGCTCTCGTCATCTTCTGTTGTGTCCAGACATACAACCACAGTTATATTCATATTCTCGTGTGACCAGCGTCATATTTTCGTGCCGTGTCTCTGTTTTATACATTCGCACAACATCGTGTTATATCGTCACGTGTCGGTCAATTCTTATATTCCGCGGCTGTACGCTGCTACAGAACTTGACCGCACCTATCTTCTGTTAAAGCTGTGCGACAGTATTTCCACATACTCGTCGTCTGCTTTGCTTTGAATCAAGTAGAACAGATTGCACAGACAGTGTGAACGAGGACACACGGAGGAGATATGAGACGTCCATGGCGGGTGAATCGTGTTAAAAGTGGCATGACGGTGGGGTACTGAAATGTAGAAGAGGATAATTGGTGCGCCACATTGACACGATGAGGAGCGTGCTATATGTGAGTGCGGTAGATGTGGGACGGCGGAAAGGTAGGTAATATGAGGCAGAACAATAGAATGATGTACAACGAGAACAGAACGTGGGGCGCGGGGGGAAGTTAGGTCTAACAAGGGTCGGTATGTGTGGTGTGTGTACATGAGAGTAAAGAGTCAGTAGAATGTGTGAAAGTCTATGAATAGGGTGGGTGTCAGGAGGAGCGAAGTAACAGGATGGAGGGTAGGACCAATGGGTGTGGGATGTGAGGGTGTGACATAAAGAGAGGAGGAAGGGGGGAGTTGTGAAAGGAGGTGTCTAGGATATTATAGAGAGTATCAGACAAGTCGCATGAAACTAGTAGTAGATGATAGACAAGAGGTCGCTTCTTGCGGTGAGGGGTACAGGTGTGATACAGACTATTGTCACATATAGCTGGATGTGATTGGGGGGTGAATGTGGTCAGACGCTCTATCGAGAGAGGACACTAGTACATGGCTGGATAAAGTGTAAGCGGTAGTGGGGGTGTGCAGATGACAGAAGCAGGAGTATGAGAAAGTGTGCGATCAACACAGGGAAGGTGAGAGTGTGGTGCAGGGGGCTATGGTCGAGAGATCGGGTGGTATAGGTACGCAACAAGGGGTCGGGGAGGGTGGTGACGTGCGGAAGATAGTCGAGATAGTAGTGTAAGTGTGGAGTGTACACAAAGTGTGGTACAAATAAAAGGGGCGGAAAACACCTCATGAACCTGGACAGGGTCGTAGCGGGACTTGAGGTGGAAGGAGTGGGGATAACTGTGGGAGAAGGAGTCAATGGACGCAATAGGTACCACCGTGAGGCGTCTAGGTTGCGATGGTGAGCACGCGGCAATGGAGGATGGAACGAGACAGTAAGAGATGCAGCGAGAAATATAGATTGAAGTGAAGGCAGGTCTGGTAAGAGAGAATCACAAGAGGACAGGGTGTAGTCAGGAAGACGAGCTGAAAGGCGGGGAGGGTGAATGGTCAATGGACAGTATGGTCTTACAATTATAGTTGATGTACAGGTAAAAAATGCATACAGTAAGAGGGAGTGAAGTGAGGGTCTATGATGGAATGGGCTGGGGAACGTAGCTATGATGTGGGGAAAAATGTGGCCGTGTGGGGAGGAGTGGAGTGCAGCTGGAAAGAGACGTAACACAGAGGACACTGAGAGCATAGTAGGGGGGGGTACATAGCTAGTGAAGTTGGGAGGGGGAGGCAGAGGTGGGTGTGTGGGGGGGAGGTGTGAAGTTGTAGTAGGAGAGAGAGAAGAGAAGAGCTGTGTGTCACACACACGGGGGTCTCTAAGGACTGGACTGGAACAGACAGGGGAGTGTGGGTGATCTGGAGTAGGTGGGCGATGGTGAAAGGTTTTGTAGGGCTCGTGGTGGAACAAAGTCACGGTGTATACAGAGAAAAATAAAATGTGGTGGTAGGAATACAGTGGATATAGGATAGGGAATGGGGAGATAGAGGAACACGTAGGAATGTGTGGTACACTATTAGAGGGTGGTGTCGGGATAGTGTGTGAAAGGTGCACTATAGTGGAATGACAAGCATGTGCAAGAGGTGGAATTGGATGAGGCTAGAGACGGGGGGTACAGAGGTGGTACATGGTGCACAGTATATGTAGGAAGTGGGGGTGACAGGACAGGTCCGAAGGGATAGGGGAAAGGATAAGAATTTATGTCGTAGAACATGGGTGCACGTATAGAGGGAAACGTGTGATGTAAGAGAAAGGACCGGGAGGACAGACAGGGCTTTGTGTTGGTATCCAAGCTGGAAGGGGGACAGGGGATGGTGAGAGGCAGAATAGGGAGGGGTCGGATGCGACATAGGGATAGTGGTGGGATAATTATCGAGGAAGTGAGTCTGCTAGGAAGGAGACAGGATACGGGTGAGGTTGGTGTGTGTGACTAGAGGAGTCAGGAGAACGAGAGAAGACACTGCGGGGATTGGGGATAAGATCTGGGAGAAGTTGTGAATGGAAAGTAGGAGCGAGTTGGATACAAGGTGTGGATAGAGGGAGTGTAGTGGGGTACATGGTAGGATACTATGTAAGTCAAGGAACGGGTGTGGACACGATATAAGTGTGTGTTGAGTGTGTGGGGTAGATGATGCGGGGTGCTCTGAATATGGTGAGAATAAGTGTCAGGAGGACTAGATGGGGTGTGCCTATTCTGGTTGAAAAATGGATGTACAGACCGATAATAGGCACATGAGGGATAAGGTGGAAGGCAAAATGGTGCGGAAATGAGCGACGTGGATAGAGGACAGCAAGACATCAGAGGTGTGTTGGGGGGGTGTGTCGAGGCTGAGCCAATAGAGGACGGGTGGTAGGGGTGGGTGACAACGTGGAGAGACAGCTACCTGGAACTACAGGAAAGACGATAGGAAGGGAGAGGGGAGCATGGCTCAGGCAGATGCAGGGAGGTTAATGGGATAGACGGAAAAAGGGGAACAGAAGGGGAGTGTGGTCAAGTGAGGAAGGCAGAGAGTGATGGGGATAGAGACGAGGATAAGGTGACATGATAAAAAGAGGCTACAGGCAATAAGGATAAAATTGGACTGACAAGAGTGGTATACAATGTGTGGTGTGGTATATAGGCGAGGGATCCTCAGAGATATAGATAGTGTGTGATAATCGAAATGGAGATAATGGTGCATTAATGCTCACACTCACATGAGGAGTTGTTCATGATGTCCTGGTATTGGGATGATACTCTGGACTATAGACATATCCAGATACAAAGACTGAGTACGGTGAGACTAGGAGTGAGGTGTAGAAACAGCACCAAGCTCTTGTGCTTGAGAGCATAGTCGGAGAAGAAGAAGAAGGAGGGTTAGTGCAATGAAATAGTGCATACTATAGGGATGTGCAAACAGCATAAAGCAGAAGGCAGGAAGTTATTGGGATCTGAGGAAAAAGATGGGTTCTCTGGTAAGTGTATAGAGATGTGGGGAGTGCACACACATAGTGTGTAGCAGGTATAACATCTCTCGGGTGACATGGAGTGTCAGGCTATATAGTGTGTGTGTGGTGCATAATGAAGTGGATAGAGAGTTGGTCTCGGTGTACATGTAATAGACGTGATGATATGGGGTGGTGGGATGTGGTCTGGGTGTCAGAGAGGTGAACTATACACAGGGAATGTTGTACAGTAGATGGTGGTGTCATAGGGGGTGTGTGTGGGTGTAGCAGAGACAGTGGGTACGAGTCGTTGAGGACAGAGGGTAGCGTGTCTGGATGGGTCCAGTGGTAAGTGACTGAGGGGGGGGGGATCACACAAGTATGGCAGTCTGTAGCATAGCGAGGTATGTTTTACAATAATATCACCAAAGTAAGGACATTGGCAAAAGGTGAAACACGGATGAAAGATGTATACAAATGAGTCGGTGGGCACGGTGATGTGGGAGGGAAGAGAAGACAGTGGGTGTGTGTCTAGGTGCTATCAGATAGTGAGAGTAGGATATAAGGTCCTGTCGGACTGGGGTGGCTAATACTCAAAAGGGGGTCAATCCATCCAGAGCAAGAAGGCAGTGTGAAGGTATGGAGGTGTGCAGGTGCGACAGGAACGAGGGAGAATCAGGTGTGGGTAGTGTGAAAGATATAGATAGAGTGGGCTGGGTAGGGGGGGACAGGAGGGAGAGGGAGAGGAGGTAGGAGAGGGGACAACGACCTAGGATCATGACACAATACGCAGCAGAAGTGACAGGTGGCTCGGAGGACTAATAAGCGATCATGGGTACACACATGTAGGCACGAGTGACATAGCAACTACGGAGAACTTGCACAGGGACACACGCAAAAGATAAGAAAGAGATAGACAAACAAATATGAGTGGTTGAATAAAAAAGAGGGGAGACACAAAATACAGCAATTGCAGAGGTAAAGGGGCAGATACTGGGCACGGAACAGTAAGAGTATAAGGAGAAGGAAATAAGACCGGAGGGTGCGAGATGGGTCGTGATGCTCACAGGTATACAACATTAAGATGTGTAGGTGCAGGATCGCCGGGCGGTGGGGGTGTGTGTTGCTAGGGTGGTTGGCTGGTGCTCCATTAATCTGAGAATGGAACGCTGACGTAACTCAAGTGTGAATATGGTGTACGGACGCTACACTACATTAATAAGTGGTCTCACAATGGTAAAGGGTGAGGGTGTGACACTCAGGAGGTCTCTAGGAGACGATGATTGATAGTGTGATGTCGACTTGCTCAGGGGTCTTCATTCATAGACGGAGTGCGTGTCACGGGATACTGTGAAATACCGCTACGAACAGATGAGAGCTGTCCTAGTGTGATAAACCACTGAGGACACAAAGCACATACATGCTCATGGTATAAGTGAACGGGAAGCAAGAAATCTAACGATGGTCAGGGACACCTCGCGTATGAGCATAGAAGACTCGGTCTCGTGTCTGCTGTGTGGCCCTCTTAGTCTAGTGTGTCTGTCGAAGACGCAACGTGTGACGGTCAGGTGGGGGCACACGAATACTGCAGAGCCACTCGCTCGACCCACCATGGGCTCATCACTCGGGCACGAGAAACAGAGTGATGAGAGAAAGTGACGAAGAAAGGGCGACGAAAATGTGAAAAGGAGAAAACATACAAGCGCGAAGAACGGGAATCAAGTGTCAGTAGAGAATTGGGGGGGGCTGCGAAGACTGTCGAGAGAAGCATTGGTACATACAGACAACGAGGGTTGCTCAACCATGGCTAAAGTCTGAGCGGTAAGGACAGGTGCAACAACAACGCTCTATAGGAACAACAATGTGTGACTGCTAAACTGCACAGGGGGTGGGAAGTCAGACCACGAAAGCGGGGAAAGGGGAAGGGGCCACCGTGGCGGATACTCGATCGGAAGCGAGACATCGGAGAGACGAGGAGGGCATAGCAGATGGTGAGGCGGAGGGGGAGGAGGGCGGAATAGACACATCAAGAAGAACAAAGGCACTAGAGAATGAAAGGTGGTGAGGGTCTCATAATCACTGATAGAGCACGAGAGCATATGTAGTGGAGACACGAAGTAGGAGGGAAGGAAGTGATGAAATGCAGACAGGGGAGAGGGGGGACGTGTGTAAGACTAGATACGGGACCTAATGAACGTGAGTAGACAGTAGGGAATTGGGAACAGGTGATGGGGTAATATAAGGATATAAAGGGGGTGCAGTTCAGAGATGGTGTACATGTAAATCACTGCGCGTCAGTAAGGCTCGACGCTGACGTGTCATGGGCGGCTACGTGTGTCCTAGTGACAGGATAGGTGTGGGAGAGGTATAGGTGAAAAAGATGTGTATCATGGACGCACTGAGAGGAATATAAGGGAAATGCGATAACATGATATACATGTGTGTCACAACCTCAGAGACGAATGAGCACAGAGATGTTACAGAACCCGGGGAGGAGGGGCTAGAGGTGGGCAAGGGTACTCCTATTCTCGCTTAAGTTAGGATACAAGCAATATATAACACGACACATGTCTGTAACCTAGAGTATATAACTCTATAGTTCTGTGATGGGGAATATTAGGTTTGAGTTAGGAGTTGTAACAAACTTCGCACTACACATAACGCACTATAGTGTCGGTGTTGGTGTGTGACTCTGAAAGGGTACACTAAGGTGCGGGATATCACATGAGTGTCATATGTAGTCTTAGCTGAGGCTAATGACAAAGATTAAGCCAACCTCTCTTGGTCGGCTGAGAGGAGGGAAAAAAAGATGGGAGAGCAGCAAAGGGCCGGGAAATTAATTACAGCTGACATTGGAGATGCAGCTTTTATTTAGTGAAAAGACGACCAGAGGGGAGGAAATATAAGCAGGTAGTTGGGAGGAGGAGAGAAAGAGGGGGGGAAAGGCTGGTTCAGAGTTGGAGGGGTACTTTCAGACATCTGAACAGGAGATATCATTCCAAAAAAGGGAGTCAAATGATAACGTAAGTAGTAGACAGCACATGAACATTGGTGGTAGGGACTAATTATGTAAGAAACTGAAGGTCCAAAAACATGGATGATTAACATAATTTATAAATAGAATGACCTTTAAGAGTAATCCCCCTTCAATCAGAGTAATGTTTTTGTAACACCTAATGCATGTACCTGACTTTTGTGAAGTGCCTTGAGACGACGTGTTGTGAATTGGCGCTATATAAATAAACTGAATTGAATAGATCCTGTGTGCAGTTTGATTGAGAGCTGGCTAGATCCCATTAAAGCATTAAGTTTATGCACAATAACATTTGGCTTCTATTGCTACAGATTTTTGCAGCTTGAGGTCAGAGTTTAAATCTTTAATGAATGTGTTTGTTTAGTCTTAATAACTAGTGGCCTCTGAAAGTGCAGAAGTCCTTGGCTTTATCTTTTAACATTTAGTTTTATTGCTCAGTGTAAATATCTCCTAGTGTCGATAATCAACGTTTTGAAATGGCTTTCCCACTGCCTGCTGCCTCAAAGCCATCTGTCAGGAAAGCAGCATCCCACAGTAATTTAACTCTAAAGCAGTCTGTACTGTCACACTATAAAAGACCACCAAGCAGTAGGGTCCCTCTTTTGTATTGACAGTTTTTTATCAAATTACTAAGTTACTCTGTGCATGTTGGAGAACAGGGTTACAAGGTTGTGTGCACATGTGGGGTCTGCTTTGTAAATTCCTGTTGAATAAAGGACTGGTTGAGTCTTGTATTGTGTAACTAGTTAAATCATTCATAAGTAGAGCTTTATGATTTGCACGCTTAGGTTTGGTTTTGAAATATTTCTACATCAGGTTTGTGTTTTTTCACTTATCAATTACTGAAGCTTAATTTGCCTGCTTACAGTGGCTCGCTAAACTGTTCATATCTTTTGAATCTTTTCACATTTCATGACTTGAGCAAAAATGTCAATATATATTTTATTGGTATTTTGAGATAGGGCAACACATAGTATTACATTATGTTGAAGTGAAAGAAAAAGGACGGTACTCGTACCCGTCGTCTTCCGCTTTATCCGGGACCGGGTCGCGGGGGCAGCAGACTCAGCAGAGACACCCAGATGTCCCTCTCCCCAGACACCTCCTCCAGCTCCTCCGAGGGGAGCCCAAGGCGTTCCCAGGCCAGCCGAGAGACATAGCCCTCAGCGTGGGGGGGGTTTTTTTTTTTTTTTTCCTGGGCCGTCCCCTGGGCATCCTCCCGGTGGGACGTGCCTGGAACACCTCCCGAGGACGGCGTCCACGTGAGGCAGCCGGAATAGATGCCCTAGCCACCTCAATTGGCTCTTTCGAATGTGAGTGCAGCGGCTCTACTCCCGCGCCCCCTCCCGAATGGCCGTCTCCTCACCCCTATCATCTAAGGGAGTGCCCGGCCACCTACGGAGGAAGCTCATTTCAGCCGCTTGTATCCGGATCTCGTTCTTTCAGTCATGACGCCAAAGTTCATGGCCATACTGTGAGGGTAGGCACCGTAGAAACTGACGCGGTAAATCGAGAGCTTTGCTTTTCGGCTCAGCTCTCTCTTCACCACAACGGACCGGCACAGCCGCACCGATCTGTCTGTCGATCTCCTCTCCATTCTTCCCTCACTCGTGAACAAGACCCCGAGATACTTGAACTCCTCCACTTGAGGCAGGAACTCCCCCTCCAACCTGAAGAGGACAAGCCACCCTTTTCCGGTGGCTAACCATGGCCTCTGACTTGGAGGAGCTGATCCTCATCCCAGCCGCTTCACACTCGGCTGCGAACCGCCCCACGCATGCTGTAGGTCTTGGCTAGAGGGGGCCAGCAGGACCACGTCATCTGCAAAAAGAAGAGACGAAATCCACTTGTCCCCAAACCAGACCCCCTCCGGCCCTTGGCTGCGTCTAGAAATCGTGTCCATAAAAGTTATGAACAGGACCGGTGACCGGTTCCTTGAACCGCCACCTTAACGTGGTGGAGGGGTTTGAGTGTTCAAATGATCCTATGTTGTCTGGGGCTTAAATGCCCCTGGTAGGGTCTCCCATGGCAAACAGGCTTTAGGTGATGGGTCAGACAAAGAGCGGTTCAAGAATCCTTCATGAGGACAAAAATATATCGAGGCACGTGACGTCGCCCCGTAACTGCGGAGCCGGGTCCCTACCCTGGAGCCAGGCCTGGGGGTCGGGACTCGTCGGAGAGCGACCTGGTGGCCAGGTTGCGCTTGCGGGACCCGGGCAGGCCAAGCCCGAACGAGAGACGCGAGGCATCCCCCAGTGGGCCCACCACCTGCAGGGGGAACCGTGAGGGACCGGTGCAAAGAGGATTGGGTGGCGGACAAAGTGGAGACCTCAGCGGCCTGATACCCCGAATGCTTAGGCTGGCTCTAGGGATGTGGAATGTTACCTAGCTTGGGAAGTGAGCCTGAGCTTGTGCGATGTTAGAGATATCGACTAGAAATAGTTGGGCTCGTCGCCTCCACGCCCACTGTGGGCTCTGGAACCCATATCCTTGAGAGGGTCTGGACTCTCTCTACTCTGGAGTGGCCCACGGGGAGTCGGCGGCTGGGGTGGGTTTGCTTGTTGCCCCCCAGCTCAGCCGTCTCGGGTTGGGTTTACCCCGGTGGATGAGAGGGGCGCATCCCTGCGCCTTCGGGTCGGGGATAGGGTCTCTGAACTGTTGTTTCGGCTTTACGTGCCCTAGCGGTAGTGCGGAGTACCGCGGCTTCTTGGTGTCCCTGTCAGGGGTGATGGATATGGCCCTCGCCCGGGGACTCCATTAATTCTGCTGGGGGACTTCACGCCCACGTGGGAAAACGTACAGTGACACCTGGAGAAGCGTAGGATGGGGAGCGGAATGGCCTCGCCCGATCCTTGAAATCCGAGTGGTTTTTTGTTATTGGAGACTTCTGTGCTAGTAACGGCTTGTCCATAATGAACACCATGTATCAAGCATAAGGGTGTCCATCAGTGCTCTTGGCACCAGGACACCCCTAGGCAGGAGGTCAATGATCGACTTTGTTGTCGTATCAGCAGACCTCAGCCGCATGTTTTGGACACTCGAGTGAAGAGATGGGCTGAGCTGTCCCCACTGATCAACCACCTGGTGGTGAGCTGGATCCGCTGGAGGAGGAGAAAGCCGGACAGACTTGGCAGACCGAAGCGCATAGTGAGGGTCTGCTGGGAAATCCTGGCTGAGCCCTCGGCCAGGGATTTTTCAACTCACACACCTCCGGGTAGAACTTTGACCAGATTCCGGGGATGTTGAAGACAAAGAGGTCCGAGTGGACCACGTTCTCCCCGCATCTATTGTCGATGCTGCTGCCCGTAGCATGCGGCCGATAAGGTCCTGGGTGGTGCCTGTCGCGGCGGCAATCCCAGAACCCGGTGGTGTGGACACCGGCAGTAAGGGATGCTTCCAGCTGAAGAAGGAGTCCTATCAGGCTGGTGGTTGGCTTGTGGGACTCCTGAGGTGGCTGACGGGTACCGTGAGGCCAAGCGTGCTGCGGCCCAGGCTGTGGCAGAGGCAAAAACTCGGGCTTGGGATGAGTTTGGTGAGGCCATGGAGAAGGACTACCGGTCAGCCTCGAAGCGATTCTGGCAAACCGTCCGCGGTGGCAAGGCTTCGGGGGTGGATGAGATCCGCCCTGAGTACCTCAAATCTCTGGATGTTGTGGGCTGGTCATGGTTGACACGCATCTTCACCATTGCATGGCGGTTGGGGACAAGTGCCTCTGGACTGGCAGACCGGGGGTGTTGGTGGTCCCCCTTCATAAGAAGGGGGACGCGGAGGGTGTGTTTCCAACTACGGGGGGATCACACTCCTCAGCCTCCCTGGTAAGGCCTACGCCAGGGTATTGGAGAGGAGAGTCCGGCCGATATACATATGTTGGTATATATATATACAGGGTTGGACAATGAAACTGAAACACCTGGTTTTAGACCACAATAATTTTTAGTATGGTGTAGGGCCTCCTTTTGCGGCCAATACAGCGTCAATTCGTCTTGGGATGACATATACAAGTCCTGCACAATGGTCAGAGGGATTTTAATGCCATTCTTCTTGCAGGATAGTGGCCAGGTCACTACGTGATACTGGTGAGGTAAAACGTTTCCTGACTCGCTCCTCCAAACCCCCCAAAGTGGGCTCAATAATATTTAGATCTGGTGACTGTGCAGGCCATGGGAGATGTTCAACCTTTCAACTTTCATGTTTCATCAAACCATCTTATCACCAGTCTTGCTCTGTGTGTTATTGGTGCATTGTCATCCTGATACACGGCACCGCCTTCAGGATACAATGTTTGAACCATGTGAATGCACATGGTCCTCAAGAATGGTTCGGTAGTCCTTGGCAGTGACGCGCCATCTAGCACAAGTATTGTGGCCAAGGAGTCTGCATTATATGGTTAAGCCCAAACCATCACAGTCCTCCCCCTGCTTCACTCTGGCCCATGCAACAGATACTGGGTGGACGCTTCTTTGGGCTTCCTTCAACACTGTAACCTCCCGGTGTTGTGGGAAACAGTAAAGGTTGGACTCAGAGAACATCAATGTTTTCACATTGTCCACAGCCCAAGATTTGCGCTCCTTGCACCATTGAAACCGAAATTTGGCATTGCATTAGTGGACCAAAGGTTTGGCTGTAGCAGCCGCCTTGTGTTTTTGTGACCATGTGGAGCTCCCGACGGACAGTTGCTGGTAAGAACAGGAGGGTTGAGGTGCACTTTATTCTGCCGTGAATTTGGGCAAGCCGTGGTTTTAATGTTGTTGGATACAATCCGGGTTTAGCACCTGAAACATCCTTCAACAGCTTCCTCTTGCGTCCTACGTTGATCCCGTTGGATGTGGTTCGTCCTTCTGGGGTATGCTGACATTACACTGGACGGTAACCGTGGCTCCTTGATACATCCAAAGACTTGCTTTTTGGTCACAGATGCGCCAGCAAGACGTGCACCACAATTTGTCCTTTTTTAACTCTGGTATGTCCCCATAATGTTGTGTGCATTTCAATATTTTGAGCAAAACTGTGCTCTTACCCTGCTAATTGAACCTTCACGACTCGCTCCTACTGGTGCAATGTGCAATCAATGAAGACTGGCTACCAGGCTGGTCCAATTTAGCCATGAAACCTCCCACACTAAAATGACAGGTGTTTCAGTTTCATTGTCCAACCCCTGTATATATATATACACAAATGTATATCGGCCATACACATATGTATATCAGCCGGACTCTCCTCTCCAATACCCTGGCGTAGGCCTTACCAGGGAGGCTGAGGAGTGTGATCCCCCTGTAGTTGGAACACACCCTCCGGTCCCCCTTCTTATGAAGGGGGACCACCACCCCGGTCTGCCAGTCCAGAGGCACTGTCCCCAA
This sequence comes from Crenichthys baileyi, assembly GCA_036173005.1. NCBI lineage: Eukaryota > Metazoa > Chordata > Actinopteri > Cyprinodontiformes > Goodeidae > Crenichthys > Crenichthys baileyi. The sequence continues at coordinate 616,654 of JAHHUM010001158.1, read as the reverse complement.
CCGCCATGCAATGTTGAAGAGCCAAATATGCAGGGCTTTAGCTTGCTTTCATCCTCTTTTCCCCTGATTGGTGGAACTGGCAGTGGAACTTTCTTGGTGCCTTTTCATATTTCATGGGTCAATATAAACATCACTGTAACTTAAAGGATTTGGTTAGGTGAAAATCTAGTCCCAATTTCATAATGCCTTGACAGTAACTGTAGAGACACTGAGACATGGTGCTTGTTTGACCTTCTGTTCAGCTTTCAGACCTAAAAATAATTTATTCTCAAAAGTAAGATGATGAAATATTTGCTTCTGTAAAAACTGATAACTAAAAAGGGTCAAGCTTACTTTGCCCTTGCTTCAACTATTGTCACTGGAGCATCATCCAAGCTTGTTTATGATTGCATACCTATAAATATATTGGGTATTACTGAGGATATGCATGTAAGTGACTATAAACTTATATTTTTTACATATAAGCTTTAAAATTATTATCATCGCCATTTAACATGTAATTCAGCCATTCACTATTTTATCAAAAACTTATTTGCATTGTTTATTATATGGCAATAAATCAGAGAAAAATATGCTAATTGTTCTTCTAAGTCTTTTTTTGGCTTTATGTTTAGCCTAATATATGCAGGTGTGGGGGACTGGATTCTTATCAAAACATAGTTAATTAGTAATCACAATCAAGGAAAACAATTTTTATTGCTTTTTTATTGCGCTGGTAATTATTTTACAGCCGCATAATTCCACTATAAACTAAAGCAAGGCTCATTAAAGTGTAATTCAGGTTGCAGGTTATTCATTTCATTCTAAAAGAAGCTGCCTAAAAAAAAAACAACAAAAAAACAAAACAGAAATCCCAAGAAAACTAAGATATGCAGAGTTAACATTTTCAGCGATGAATGTTTAGATTAAAGCTGTACATTTACATGGAGTAATTGAGACCAATTTGTGGGACTATTCATGTTGGTGTGGTTGAAACCTGGTAAACAAGTCGACTAATGTCAGACTGTTTTGTTTAAAATAAACAAGTTTCACTATTTTATGTCCTCCTTCATTTGCATCTGCTTGTACTTGTTAATTGGAAACACAAATTCAATTCAATTCAGTTTATTTATATAGTGCCAATTCACAATACATGTCGTCTCAAGGCACTTCACAAAATTCAGGTACATGCATTACAATTAATCCGAATCATTGAACAGTGCAGTCAGATTCTGTTATTTATTCAAATTGGATAAAAAGTTTGTCTATCTAAGGAAACCCAGCAGATTGCATCCAGTCAGTGACTTGCAGCATTCCCTCCTCCTGGATGAGCATGTAGAGACAGTGGACAGTCACTGGCGTTGACTTTGCAGCAATCCCTCATACTGAGCATGCATGTAGCGACAGTGGAGAGGAAAAACCCCCTTTTTAAAAGGAAGAAACCTCAACAGAACCAGGCTCAGTGTGAGCGGCCATCTGCCACGACCGACTGGGGGTTAGAGAGAACAGAGCAGAGACACAAAGAGAACAAAGAAGCACTGATCCAGGAGTACTTTCTATGGGAAGGAAAAGGTAAATGTTAATGGATGTAGCTCCTTTAGTCATTTCACCTAAAAAGAAGGAACAGATAAACTCTGAGCCAGTTTTCAAGTTTAGAGTCTGAAGAGAACACATAGAGTTAGTTACAGTAAAAGCTCAGTCAGTAGCTATGTCTAGGAGAGAGAAAGGGTTAAACACTGAAAGACAGGGCAATGTGGATCATCGGTGGAGGGTGAGCATTAAGTCGTTGCCAGCAGAAGCTCGGACGATGCCCCTCTCCAGAAAGGTGTTACAGGTAGACACAGAGTCAGGCCAGGTGTAGCTTCTAGGAAGAGAAAAAAGAGAGAACAAAGTTAAAAGCTGAAATAACAGCAAATAATGCAAAATTGCAATAATGCAAACGAAATACTCTATAGTTCTTCTTAGAAAAGAAACAAATAATGCTCACTGTGTTGTTCCTGCTATCTATTTGTGTAATCCTGCTGACTATGAAGCAATGTTTTTTTTTAGGCTGCTGAAAGCAGATCTGGAGGAATTAAATTTCTATTGATTAGAAATCTTTGTGTTTTATCATAATATGCTCTGATTCAGTAAAAATTTGACATTCAGTTTTAACTGCTTTGTTTTTCACTTGTTTATGATTTTACAGACATTGCATATATAATTCATTGTTCTTGATTTCGCACTACAGGAGCGTTTAGCAATATGTTGAGGTTCATAAATCTATCAGTCTCCCAATCAATCAAAAATGAATCTCTCATTATATTTAAATCAATCTGAAAGATGAATTATTTTGCAGTCCACAGCTTTCCTGATTGCATTAAAAGAAGCAACCATGTTTCTGTGTTTCTCAGGATTGAGATTTACAGAAGACCAACACTAAAATGAACATGTCCGTTATCAGCAGAAACTACTAGTAAGAGATTTAATCAGAAATTCCCTTATGACACTACGTTGACTTTATTAACGAATACCTGAGCTAAAGAAACAGACAAATCTAAAGGCTACAGCAGAAAGTGGCAATTCTATTCTAAAATTATATTCTACAAGCTACAGACAAGGTTTAGCATCAGAGAATTTAATGTGCAATATATGATCTAAACTGATTAAAGTTTCAACATTGATCAAATGTTTCAGTCTCCAAGGAAGAAAGGAGTTTTTTGCCTACATTTGATTCCAATTCTTTAATCAGAGAGCAGAGCGAATAAAAGAGGTGAATTCAAAGTCTCAGAACCACCTGGACCTGTCGGCTTTGAGCACCAGAAAAATCACCAGAAGAGTTGAAGATCTTACGGTGGTACACAATCGGGTTGTCTCACTCATGGAACCAACTGGACTTCTTCAGATGTGTTGCTCCTCCACTCCTGTCTCTTGGTTGGGCTGATGGTGGAATCTCATCCATCTGTTGTTTTGGCCTGAAGGTTACTCTGACTGGAGAGCTGGTTCTGGCCGAAATGGTTTAAATCTCTTCAAGGTTTCTTACTTTGGGTTTGGAACCAGGTTGAATCCTAAGAGGGTTCTACTAATTACTAAGTGACTCAAAAATAAATATTAAGTTATAATTATTCATGGATTATTTAAAAACTTCTCAAAACTCAAGAATAGTAAAATAAGATAATTCATGTGAGAAAGTTTGACACCTATTGACAGGCATTCAGTATAAACTTTAAAATAACTGTGGACTTCATTAAAGCATTCATACTTCTGAGACTGCAAGACACCACTGGTGGGGAAATCTGTTGTTTTTTGGTCCAGATCTAAAGGCCAGCAGGAACACATTGAGGTGGACTGGAGAAAAGAAGTTAAAGTAGGTTAAAGGTCAAATCTGAGGTGTTTATGTGCTATAAAAGCAAAACAAAGCACAAATTTAGATTTTCAAATTTAAATTTTAGTCTGAGATTTTAGACATTCTGCAGGTTTTGATCCATTTCTGACCATCATAGATTAAGTTTGAATTAGCTGCGAGACTAAAATTAATCTTTTTCAACTATGGCTACTGGTCATCAATACTGACCTCTAAAATTATGGTATTGATCAGATGGTCATAATGCTCCATAATCCTACTTGCAGTGATACTGGATTAGAAAACTCACAAAACTTAAACTAGTTTTCTTCCCAGATGAGAAATGGAAATGAGCTTTGAGCTGTGTGGTATGAGTGAGTGTTTCTTCTGTAAACCATCAATAATCAAAGTCTCTGAATTAGTAATGACCACAAAATAAAATCAGTGCAGGCAATACTCCAACAAGGGCGGTGGCCACCCAAAGCTTGGAGATTTGTTTTCGCCAAGTGGGGTTCCACCCATTTTGAAGTGTGTGTAATTAGCCACATTGGTAGCAGCTTAAAAGTCATGGTCTCTCTCAAAGCTGTCGTCTGTTGCATGCTGATAACATTGACGTGCCCTTCTCTTGTCTCCATGTTTTGCTAAATGCCAAACAAAGAGAGGCTGGAGCTTTACGCAGCGGAATGGAAGCTCACATAAAAGATAGAATGTTGAGGAAGACAATGATGGATGAAGAAAGTGGCTGACCTTTTATCATTAGTGAAGTGACCTTTTAAACTAAATCACCAGTACAGTTAAAGGTCTGGACATCAAGTTGACCACTCTGGTAGGGTTTAAAGTCAGCAACTTTGAGGGTCTTAAATTCAACTGTCTACTTATCTTACGTATGATCAAGGTTCATATTTATGTCAGGTTTATATGGAAGTTAGTAGGGGTGGAAGTTTGGTGCTACGTCTTGTGACAGACAACAAAATATTTTTAAAAGTGAAGTCAGTCTCTGAAGTCCTGGAAATAGAGGTGAGTGCTTTAATCTTGACAGCCAGCATCTATGTTTGAGAGTCTTATTTTGAAGTAAGAAAGGAAGTGTGTATATGTACAGGGGTTGGACAATGAAACTGAAACACCTGTCATTTTAGTGTAGGAGGTTTCATGGGTAAATTGGACAAGCCTGGTAGCCAGTCTTCATTGATTGCACATTGCACCAGTAAGAGCAGAGTGTGAAGGTTCAATTAGCAGGGTAAGAGCACAGTTTTGCTCAAAATATTGAAATGCACACAACATTATGGGTGACATACCAGAGTTCAAAAAGGACAAATTGTTGGTGCACGTCTTGCTGGCACTTCTGTGACCAAGACAGCAAGTCTTAGTGATGTATCAAGAGCCACGGTATCCAGGGTAATGTCAGCATACCACCAAGAAGGACGAACCACATCCAACAGGATTAACTGTGGACGCAAGAGGAAGCTGTCTGAAAGGGATGTTCGGGTGCTAACCCGGATTGTATCCAAAAAACATAAAACCACGGCTGCCCAAATCACGGCAGAATTAAATGTGCACCTCAACTCTCCTGTTTCCACCAGAACGATCCGTCGGGAGCGCCACAGGGTCAATATACACGGCCGGGCTGCTATAGCCAAACCTTTGGTCACTCATGCCAATGCCAAACGTCGTTTTCATGGTGAAAGGGAGCGAAAATCTTGGGCTTGTGGACAATGTGAAACATGTATTGTTCTCTGATGAGTCCACCTTTACTCTTTTCCCCACATCCAGGAGAGTTACGGTGTGGTGAAGCCCCAAAGAAGCGTACCACCCAGACTGTTGCATGCCCAGAGTGAAGCATGGGGGTGGATCAGTGATGGTTTGGGCTGCCATATCATGGCATTCCCTTGGCCCAATACTTGTGCTAGATGGGGGCGTCACTGCCAAGGACTACCGAACCATTCTTGAGGACCATGTGCATCCAGTGGTTCAAACATTGTATCCTGAAGGCGGTGCCGTGTATGCACCAATACACACAGCAAGACTGGTGAAAGGTTGGTTTGATGAACATGAAAGTGAAGTTGAACATCTCCCATGGCCTGCACAGTCACCAGATCTAAATATTATTGAGCCACTTTGGGGTGTTTTGGAGGAGGACCTGGCCACTATCCTGCAAGAAGAATGACTTAAAATCCCTCTGACCACTGTGCAGGACTTGTATATGTCATTCCCAAGATGAATTGACGCTGTATTGGCCGCAAAAGGAGGCCCTACACCATACTAATAAATTATTGGGTTAAAACCCAGGTGTTTCGTTTCATTGCCCAAACCCCCTGTAGTAGGTTGTATGTTGTGTGTGTAATATATATATATACACATACATACACATATAAAATTGTATGTATATTATTTTGTATTGTGTATGTGTTGATATATAATGTGTTTGTATATTATGTGTATATATGTGTATATATATATATATATATATATATTTGTGTATGTATATATGTATATGTATATACACACATTTACTCTTACAAATGCATTATATTGCAAAATGGATTTGAACCAAGGTATCAATTTTAATCCCATGATCCATGTTCTCATATTTATGCTCAGCCTATACATATGCAATCCAAAACCTACCAGAAAGTGCTTGTTTGACCTTCACAGGATGTTGACTATATCGGCAAGGCAAAGTAATGAAAATAAATTTTGTTTCATTTGTTGCTTTCAGACTAAAAAAGCCTTTGCTCTGACTTGATCTGACTCTGGCAGTGAAGTTGTTTTAAAGTATGCAGCAGAATGAAATAGAATACGTTGCCACCATTTCTGCCATTAAAGACACTGAAATTCATTATTACACTAAACAAAGGAAAAACGATAAACAGCGATATTTTTCAGATTTACATTTAAAACGGGGACAGTGCATTCTAATGAACAAATACACAGTATTTGTAAATGTGCCACATATTTCAATTTTTTGTCCCTCAGCAGGTTGATGTTAACATACATACCACAAGACACTGGGCATTTAACAAAAGTCCCCTGATAAATACGCACAAAATGATGTAAAAACATAAAACACAGGCAGAAACGCAACTGACAGAGCATGACAAAATAGGTGAAGCCTGGAATGGCAGTAAAAGTGGCCATATTGTACAAGATTAACAAAGATATGTCCATACATATCACAGATTTATGCATAATTGATAGACTAATGCCAAACGTGCTATTGCACATATTAACATTGACATAAAAGCATCGACAAACAGACTAAAATTTTTAATGCTGCAGTGCAAAGATGGCCTAAAAAATAAGGAGACTTGAGGGAAACCAGGTGCTGGATGTGGCTAAAAGATGACAAATCCCTGGATACCTTGGAGAAAAAGAGCACTAGAAAGAATAGGATTCAGTATGAAAATTGTTGCATCACAGCCATGGTTAAAAAAACAGTCCATTTACCATTTAATACTATTTCAGTTTCATTACTAAAGAGTTTAGTGTATTGGTAAGATACGCTAGTTAATTTTTGCTGCTAAAATATTTGATAGATTTAGATTAGCCTAAACCGGCTCAGTTATGGTTAGGGTGCAAACACACCCTCCATTTCGGCTACCTGTATGACCCCTTCTCTTTTCCAGTGGTTATAATCAGTCTGACAGAGAGAGGTATCCCGATCCTTGTGGTTTTTAGTATAACAATGGCCATCAGTGGGCTCTAGATGGACAAACTTTATCAGTTTATTAGTCTACTTACCCCTATGCATAGCCCATTCTAAAATGGCCAAACTCTAACACTCAGTAATTTATTCTAGATGAACAAGGAAAGCCATTGAGAGTGTGCAGATAAAAGTAACAGACACAGGTTGTAATGAATGACGAAAAACACTAAAAATCAACCAAAAGTAAAGATTCAGATCACTCATTGGTAAGAATAATGTCCTGAACACAGACACACAAGAGAGAGTGCAAACTATCAGTTTGTCTTTTTTTCTTTTGTTCACTCTTAACTTTTGAGCACCAGCCCCTTTGGAGATCTCTGCAAATCCCTGATTCACAATATTTTTTATGCTAACTCTTGAATAAAAGTGCTTTTTGCAAGTTATAATCCCCAGCACGTTTCTTTAAGCCCATATTTCTTCACCACTACTTTTTGCTTTGTCTGCACTCTTACAGTTTTCTAGAACAACAAATACTTAGTCCAGTGCCTCTTGATTAGGTGTACTCTGGTTAAAAGCTTTTTGAGGCAAACTTGTGATGAATGGCTGAATAAATAGATTGCCTTGAATTTGATGACATTTAGGAGGCCTGAGTGCTTCCAGCCCTCTTCAGAATGACTGCTTCCAGCTCTCCTGTGCTCTGCCACAACAGATGGTCATGTCAGAGCTTCAACTGGGGATTCTGCTAGTGAGGTGAAGAGGAATGGGGGTTCTCCCATTGCCACCCAATATATAGATAGTTGATCAGACTGCTGAGGTTGTATTTTAAACAGCTGGCAAGTGGGCTTAGTGGCAGGTGATTTTTAGATGCTGTGTTGGGCAGTAATAAGATGGGAATTAGATGCACGTCTAAATTGCCTAGAAGGATGCCCTCGGGGAGGGTCCTCGTGTGATGCTACTTCTGGTGTAGGAAAAAAACGGATCTGCAACTGACTAAAGGGCTCTTCTTTCAAGCATTACCTACAGCTGATGCTCAAATCTGGGTAATGAGTAACTGATCAATTTATACAGAGCTGCACATTTTCTGTCCTGGCTGTGCCGCTGCTGTGGTCTCTGGAATATTAACTAACCATGTCAAGAGAAAGTAATTTAATGAGGTCTGCAAAGCTGGACTCAACTGAGGCAAAGCAAATATTTTTGTGACTTAATATACTTTTTTTGGCTCTGCAAGTAATTTCTGGCCTCTGAGGAATTCCTGTCAAATAGTTTTTTACTGTTATTTTAGATAAACTTGAACTTGACCTTGTCCTGCCAAGAAACTGATATTTTAATTGGAAAAAAAAAAGGTTGGCAGAGAAACTGTACAGTTTACGGCACTTAATAAACACCCGAACAGACTGGCAGGGCAGCAGGGACTTTGGATCAGGACAGCTCTGACCACAACAGATCAGCCCGGGTGGCCAGCTGTTGTCCACCACCTGCCTGCTTCTACAAAGGATTCAAACTACAATGCACTGCAAGGACCTTTTAGCCTTCCTGTGCCTGAACAAGTGTAAGTTAATAATCCAATTATAGCTCCAATTTGTATATGCAGCCCTGTTAATGCGAGGAAGTGTTCAACTTTGTAGGATGGATACAAAATGGCAGGGCATGAAATTTAATTATAAGAGCAGGAGATAAAAGACGCCGTTAGCAGAGAACTTGTTCATAGTTTTTGTAAGGTACAGAATCTGAAGTATTCTTTCAGCTTGTATATTTCCTTTCATAATAAATTAAATTTTCCATCTCTGTGTAAATATGGGATTTAAGCAGATAAAAAAACATTTAATGTTTCATACTAGCTTGTCGTAAAATAAAAATTCAGACAAAAGCTTTTTATACCATTATGTTAGACCTGTTTCGATATAAACCAAGTTATTCAATTTGTCTCACATAAAGTTAAAGTTTTTGTTCCAAATGGTGTTCTAATTACGTCTTCTGTGTGGACACTGTTACAGGGTGAAGAAGATTTGGGCAGTCTTTTGGTCGAAGCACAGGGATGTAAAAACTATTTAAATTTCCATGACATGTTTGGCTACAGTTTTAGGCTGCAAAAAAGAGAGAGCCAGACTTACAGTAGATAACAGAAAGGCAGAACGGAGTTTAGGAAAGGTGCTCTGTAACATGCTGTATCTAGAAATGTTGATATATAATATAAACAGACTGCTGTTGGCCAATTACTAATTTTCAAAAGAAAATCTGTATTAGCTTTACAAAAACCAAAGGACAGAAATCACCCACATAATTCTGATTGGTGCCTCTGTAATACTAAACAGTGACTTCTAAAATCAAAACTTTTATCTTGTTACTTATCTACTGTTACTTAACAGCAGATAAGATATTAAACGGCGAGCATTTTCTCGCTGAAGTGAATCTGTGGAAAACACAGAATGGAAACCTTAATTATTTATGTGACTTGGATAATAATTAGTATCGGCTTGAATGTTGAGTTTTATTGTTTTAAAAACTGCTTTTCTTATAGATGCTCCTTATTTACTGTGGTCAGGACTTTTGAAAAACTATGACAACATCGCTGAAATTGTGCATGCGAATCATGCAGAAAAGGTGTAAGAATGCAGTTTGTTCCTTGTTGGGCTGCCCAGTTGCAGAAAGGTCAGGCCCCACAGCCAAAACTGCTGACAAGGGCCTCATAAGCATCAGAACTGGACAGAGGAATGCAAGGTTGTGGTCTGGTCTCTAAAATCTGTTTGAATATGTGCTTACCTGACACAATGTGGTTTTCTTGCTCTGGGTTAGGGGGTTGAAACCCCTAAGGCAACATGCCATGGATGGTTGAAGGCAGTGGTAGCTGGTAAAAAACATTCATGGTGGGGCAGATATGATGAGAGAGTCGAAGAATTTTGTATTTATTAATTAAAAGGACAGTGCACACAATAAAAATATATACATACATATATACTAAATAAAGACAACAAACAATACACATTAAAACTGAAGAAAAAATTCAAACCTGCACGCACACACACACCCACACAAATGCAGGCAAAATTAATGAATAAATGGAGTGAACAAGAACTTTGCTCATCTGTCTTTCTGAGTGGCAAATATTTCAACAACCCTGGTGTTGAAATCAGGAATGTTTTGGGTCAGTTTTTCCTCTATGGAGAGCAAGCCAGACCATTGAGCCCATCTTAGGCCATAGTGATTCTAAGGAAGGTTTTTACCCTTTTTTAAGTAGAGAATCACCTTTCTGATTCTGTCATTGGTGTGGTGATCAGGATGTTTAAAATACTTTTATTTTCATTGAATGTATGATGTACGTTATGTTCCATCAGAACCTGATGGGGAGCCAGTGCACCACTGCAGCTCTGGAACTGCTTGTTCTCGTAGATCAGGGATAGTTCCAGTTTATGTCTGGCCTTATCCAATAAGTGATAGGCTTCCACTGTGGTTTTCAGTACTGAATCTGAAAACTTTATGCTGTGTTGTTGGAACAAGTGTCCTTGGAACAGAGTGGTGCTGACAAGGTGCCTGGTGAAAGAAAACCTCTCCTTGGCATGACTTATAATGGTGCCACATTCAAATCTAATTATTTAAAACAGGGTAAGAATAAGATCTTTACATCTCACTGTAACTAATAGAAGCTAACCTATATTGTGTAATCAATCAATATGGTTATGTTACGCCACTCAAAGACCAAGGTGTAGAACAAGATCATTATTACCTCCAAACAAACCACTATCAGCTTACAGAATACCAAAAGTTTCAGAACTGCATTTAGTAGCCTTTACTGCCACCTTTAGGTATTGGCATGTAATGACATTAAGAACCATTAAGAACATTAAGAACCAATCTTTTACTATTAACTATTACAAATGTAACCAGTAAAATATCTAACAGTATTGGCAGTTTTATGTAGTATGTTCCCTGTAATCATCCATATCATAATATGACAATATCTATTTCATTGAGGACCAGCAACTACAAAAAATTGCGTCTTCAGCGTCTTCATTAGATTTCATTTGACAATCTGATTCAAATCAGACCAAGCCGGAAGTGCTTGCCTCCGGTGCTAGATGGTGTGTGTTTTCACCCAAATGCTCTCCTTTTCTTTGTGGGTGGCTCCTGAGCACGTCCGCTGTACTTCTCATTCTCATCCAGATTAGGAACAGCCTGCCTGATCAATACGATAAGGTTCTGAAAACTGGCTAGGGGTATTTTAACCAAATTTTAAACATTGATAGAATATTTTAAAAAGTAAATTCATGCCACTGAAATGAACAGTTGTTGAGATATATGGTCATAAATTTCACTAAAAGGCATTTCCATGCTACTCCTTTGTGCTCTTTTTTTGACACCACAGGGGAACCCCTGCAGGTACTGTGCGGACGACCGTCTAATTCCACCAGAGTCTATTGTTGCCAGATCATGGAGCACAGTCGGAGTCAATAAGCAGGACTCACCACCAGGAAACAGAACGAGAACAACATCCGGATTTTCAAAATAATTTACTAAAGACGGATTAGATCTTGCTATATTAATAAATACACACAAATATATATATATTATGTGTATATATTAGCAGTTGTTTACATTAGATCAATTAGATCAGTTACTGGATTAACTAAGGTTAAAGATCTGACGACACTATCTGGTGTGTCTTTTTTTTATACTTTATATTAGAATCTTTAGAGAAATATTTATTTAAATATATCGTATTCAAATGTAATTTGTCTTATTTTAATAATAATAATTTCGTATTATTATTATTAATGCTAAAAATAATTATTTATTTTTAATAAATAATTGTTTATTAATAAAAATAACTGCTGATATCTAAATGTACTTTTGTGACAAGGAAGTGTTCTTACTTGATGAGCCTTGATCCGTTTAGCAACAGCAGCAACAACTTTTTTTTTGGTGATCTTTTCCCATCAGATGCTCTAAACAGCCTGGCTATGGACTCTGCTTCAACATTCTCCTTTGTCTGTAAGATATCTCGACCTCTGACTTCATTTCTCTTGCGAATTCAGAAGTTTCTTGTTTGAAGCAGTTTGGCAAGTCCTCCGATCACACCTGGCTGTGCTTGGTGGGACCAGCCAATCTGTCCCTCCTCAGTTTTCCAGCTATGATCCAAACAGCTCTGATCCTCTTCACTTTAGCAAAATAGTGCAAAATAGCGGCTACTGTTGTAGTATTGCTGCCACCACCAGCAATGCACTGTGTCACCATATTAATGTTGTTTTCAATGCAATTAGGCTTATGCCTGAACCGTTTATCATTGACGCTCACACAATAAATGACCCCTTTTTACGTAATTTCTGGGCGACTTTGGACTTGCAAAATGTAACATCGAAATATGCTTATTTTGTGTCATAATTGTCTTTTATTGCATCTTTAATCCTATAAACATGTCAATTACAGCACAATTCCTTTAATATTAAGATATTTTCTTTCAATTTCTGTATTTGTAGAAAAAGCGTGTCGCAGGCACTTTAAAGTTACTGCATGTTGAAGACACACTTGGAAGTTGGTGCACCAACACCTCATCAAGCTCTCTTCTCTGGTTCGATTTTTTATTTAATTTTTTCAAAAAGAAGCAATTCCCGCCTTATCAGAAAAAAGTGATTTTATTTGGGGGGATGTTAAAGGATGCTTGTTGCGTTCCCAGGTACAACTGATGGGTGTAACAGTGAACGTAGTGAGCCTTGGCGTAGATGTTCTGTACCTGACGCTGCAGTCTTAAAGTGACACTCCTCATTACTGCAGTGCCATCATAGGCCTGGGCGATCAACTTCTTTTCTTGTCCCTCAGGAGGATGTTGCCCAGCCTCTCCAACAAGGTGCTGCCTATTGCATCTGCACAGGCGTTTGGTAGCTTACTGTATTCAAAAAAGCGCTCTTGTATATTGATGGTGGTCAGAGGGCTTGGTGGCGCCGATTGTATAGCAGCCTAACTTCTGTCAGTCTTCCCCAGGGGAGCTGAAGCTACAAACTAGCTTACCACTGTCAGTGTGTGAATGGGTGGATGACTGATTGTAGCGTAAAGCGCTTTAGGGTCTCTGGGGACTCGATAAAGTGCAGGCCATTTACCAATTTACCATTCATTGTTACACGTGTCAATATATCTCAGTTTCAGAACTAGCTGACAGTGTGTGGAAATGTCAGTAGTTTCATCAGCTTAAAGGTCCGCTGTCTTTACTTCACCCAAAATTTGTTCTCTCAGAACTGCCAGCATACAGTCCAGGAGTTCATGCTAAACTGTTTTGAGCATGCCTTTAAATACAGTTGCATTTTCAAGGTGTTCTCTCAAGTCCTGATCAATGGATGCTATTAAGTTGATTAGACCTCTAAAAATTCGGTGTCGTCTGCCGTTGCTAGTTCAGAGGTACCACAAAATATAACCCAATCAATTTATTTTGAATAAAATATGATGGTTTTCATCTACCTGTTCATTGTGGCTTCTTACAATGCGGTGCCCATCATCGAGCTGCGCCCCATGCCAATGCTTCCTTGCACAGCTGGCTTTACGCAGTTTTCGATATGGGTTCTCTCTCTCATGCTTCTTGACTCCCTAGGAGAGGTGTTTTTAGGTCCGTTTGTCCAGTCTGTGTCCACATCAAATTACACTTGCCACTTTTGAAAAGGATGTCGGGGAAACAAAGTGCATTGGCTCTTCCACAGGCTATCAGCTATGAATTGTACTTAAACCACCTCCTGCAAAAAGTTAATTCTGTTGTGGAAAATATATTTCCTGATTCCAGTAGCTTCTTTTAGCTGAATGCAACTTGTAATACAAAATCTGTGAAGGATTGTTTTAGAGTCATACTGAATTTGATTTGATTACTTTGACTCTAAATTGTCCAAAATTGCTTGTAGCTGTCATGCTATTTCACAATTTGGGTTGTTTCGTTACAGTTGTTTACCAGAAAATAATTTGTCCCAAACTACATTCATATTTTCCATAACCTTGTAAATTATCCACAATAACAGAGGTAAGTGTTAAGTTTTCATAAGTAAATTTTTCATTAGTTTGACCTTTTTCAAAATTACTGAGTCAGCACATCAATCTTGTTTTTAGCCTCGGATTGTCTCATAGTATGTTATAATAAATCACTGAAAACGTATTATCGCTGTACTTTAAATATTTATGCCCTATATTACCCTAGGCTTCTTTCACTCAGGTTATAACTGAATTGCTAATGAATGAATATCAAGATATTCTTGCTTCAGGTGCTACTATTTACACTTGCCATATTTTTTCATGTGCGGTGAAAATTGTAGGTATGCGGTTTCTTAACTTATTTTGTGAGAGGTATGGTATATCCTGCACAGGTTTCAAGTCCATCCAACACAGGACAAACAACCATGCACACACATTCACTCCTAAGGACAGTTTAGAGAGACCATTCAACCTAAGGTGCATTTATTTTTCTGACTGTGGGCAGAGTACACGAGACAACCAATGCTTTCACAGGGAGAACAAGCAACCTCCAGGCAGAAAGAGGTTGCATGGAGGTTTCAAACCCAGGGCCATAAAAATACTAACCACTGCTGCATTTTGAATGTTTCAAATATAGAAAGCAATGGAGAATTTAATTTTTCATGCCACAAAGCATGGATTTTAAAGGACTGAATGTGCAGAGTATGTGTTTTATATAGTTGGATGGAAGTGATCCTATCTTAAGTAAAACATATAGTCAGGACTATTGCAGTATTTCCTGTATTAATTTTAACAATTTACCTATGTGCCGATTGCAGATGGTAAAGGGATTTTCCTTGAGTTATTTGTGTCCTAACCACCTTTTCACTGCTCCGTTTGTCTGCTGCTTTATAGACACAGATCTTATCACGATGTTGACAGGCAGAATTGCTGACCTCAAAACTTTACTCTGCCTTGGTGCAGATTTGTCTGTCAAATGCAGCATTGTCAGCTTATTTCATTGCGTTATCCATGATGCCACAGGGTTGCATGCTATGCTCGTTGTCCAACACATGAACTTGTAAGAAAGGGGAAATGAATGGTTACTTAATAAGTATCACAGCAGATAAATTGTATACAAAACAGACTTATAAAATCACATATTAACATTAAGCCTGGACTCTTTAAAGCCTGGAGCTTCAAATTCATTTAAATGAATTTCGACTTGAGGTTGTTTCAAGCATCAGGTGCCATGGTTTTTAATCCTATTTCTGTTCTTTTTGAAGAAAAAAAAAAGTTTTGATTGAAGAGCAACATCTTTCTATAATGGAAATTAGTAATCAGGAGATTTACCCAGAATGGCTTTGTATAATGAATACATTCCTCAACTGTGAGTGACGGAATCTAAAACAAAAATCCAGAAATCTTTGTTTTTAGTTTTTTTTAAAGTAATTAATTTGCATTTTATTGCATAAGTATTTGATCACCAAACAGCCAGTAAGAATCCTAGCTCTCACGGGCCTGTTAGTTCTTCTTTAAGAAGCCCTCCTGTTCTCCACTCATTACCTGTATTAACTGTACCTGTTTGAACTCGTGATCTGTATAAAAGACACCTGTCCACACACTCAAACTCAAACCTTTCCACTATGACCAAGACCAGAGAGTTGTGTAAGGACATCAGTAGACCTGCACAAGGCTGGGATGGACTACAGGAAAATAGCTAAGCAGCTTGGTGAGAAGGCAACAAGTGTTGGAGCAATTATAAGAAAATGGAAGAAGTTCAAGATGACGGTCCATCTCCCTAAGTCTGGGGCTCCATGCAAAATCTCACCTCGTGGGGCATCAATGATCATGAGCAAGGTGATGGATCAGCCCAGAACTACACGGCAGGATCTAGTCAATGACCTGAAGAGAGCTGGGACCACAGTTACTAAGAAGACCATTAGTAACATACTATGCCACTATGGATTAAAATCCTGCAGCACACGCAAGGTCCCCCTGTTCAAGCCAGCGCATGTCCAGGCCCGTCTGACCATCCGGATGATCCAGAGGAGGAATGGGAGAAGGTCGTGTTGTCTGATGAGACAAAAATAGAGGTTTTAGGTCTAAACTCCACTCGCTGTGTTTGGAGGAAGAAGAAGGATGAGGACAACCCAAAGAACACCGTCCCTACAGCTCACGGTCCTGGAGTGGCCTAGCTAGTCTCCAGACCTGAACCCAATCAAAAGTCTTTGGAGGTAGCTGAAAGTCCGTAACGCCCAGCGACAGCCCCGAAACCTGAAAGATCTGGAGAATATCTGTATGGAGGAGTGGTCCAAAATCCCTGCTGCAGTGTGTGGAAACCTCGTCAAGAACTACAGGAAACGCCTGATATCTGTAATTGAAAACAAAGGTTTCTGTACCAAATATTATGTTTTGTTTTTCTGATGTATCAAATACTTATGTCATGCAATAAAATGCTAATTAATTACTTAAAAATCACACGTGATTTTCTGGATTTTGATTTAGATTCCGTCTCTCACAGTTGAAGAGTACCTATTATACAAATTAAAGACTTCTACATGCTTTGTATAATTATCTAAGGTCAGATTTTGAGCCAATCATAAACGGAAGGTATAACATATCTCCTATAATAAAACTCCTTGCAATGCCTTTTTTCTTGTGCCTGGATCGTTCCACCACACCATCAGCTGCTGCTGAATGTGCACGAACCTAATTATGACAATCATCAAGTGCGCACAATAACTGATGAAGCGCCTAACTGTAATTGCACATCATGCAAAGGATCCACT